>CM059332.1:3607973-3643855 GCA_030340685.1 Protosalanx chinensis
CGTTCAAGCGGTCGGTCCCCCGCAGAGGCACAGTGGCCCCCCTGCAGCGCTGCCTCTCTTCCTGGGCTTTCACAAGTTCATCGCGTGTTTCTTTTTTTTTTCCGTTCGTGTCTCGCTCTGTTTGCAACTCCTCCTCACGCCATTGAAGTCGCTCGCTGCTGTTTCATCTTGCTCTCTCTCTCTCTGTTTCTCAGTTTCTCTCTCTCTCTTTCACCCTCTCTCTCTCTCTCTGTTTCTCTTCCACCACTCTCTCTCTCTGTTTCTCTTCACACCTCTCCTCTCTCCTCTCTTCACCCCTCTCTCTCTCTCTGTTTCTCTTCCACCCTCTCTCTCTCTCTGTTTCTCTTCCGCCCTCTCTCTCTCTCTCTTTCACTCCTCTCTCTCTCTCTGTTTCTCTTCCACTCTCTCTCTCTTTCTCTTTCACCCTCTCTCTCTCTCTGTTTCTCTTCCACCCTCTCTCTCTCTCTCTTTCACCCTCTCTCTCTCTCTGTTCTCTTCCACCCTCTCTCTCTCTCTCTTTCAACCCTCTTCTCTCTCTCTGTTTCTCTTCCACCCTCTCTCTCTCTGTTTCTCTTCCGCCCTCTCTCTCTGTCTCTCACCCTCTGCCTCTCTGGTTTTTCTTTCACCCTCCTCTCTCGTTATCTCTCCTTCCGCGCATCTATGTCTCCACCTCGTTGGCTCCATCCCCTTTCCTGTACTTGACTCTTCTCCTCTCCTGACACTCTCTCTCACCTCCACCCCCTCCTCCCCCCCCACCCCTCTGTCTGCACGCTCTCCTTCTTCCCTCTGGAGAACGTCTTGTTTGCTTTGCCCTCTCCCTGTCGCGGCTCCGTGCAGCTGCCAGCCGTAATCTCTCTTTCAAATATTTGTTTCTTTCCGTCTCTGGAATTTCTCCCGCCGCGCGCCGCCCCCGCCCCGTTCCTCCGGAATCTTAACCGGGATTCCAAACCTGGCGCCCGGGCACTTTAACACTTGCCACCTCTCCGATACAAATCCATCCCCCCCCCCCCCAAGACATTTAGATAGAGCGTTCAAGCAAGTCAGGCGAGGGGGCACGAGGCAATGTTGCTCCCGAGGAATTCAATCACGTCGTGGGTGGTCGTTTCCCCGGCACGCATGGCCGAGCTTCCTCCGTAACCGCTTACCGGGTATTGAGGACCGACGATGATGGATCGCTGTAAAATGACGGCAGCCGGGGACAGTAATTACCACCTCAGCCTGCGCCTATCAGATAAGCTTCTCCTGGAAGGTCCGGGTGGACGGCGAGCAAACGGGCGACCCAGCTGAAGGTCACGATGAGAGGGGACGCCGCCGCCACGCTGCCCGGCCCCTGGCCGTCACGAAGGGGGGCCGAAAACCCAAAAAAGCGCGGTAACATTTACTCCGTCCAAAACGCACAGCGGGTCGCTAATTAGCAGTCGGGGGGGGGGGGGGGGGTTCGTCATCCAACGGAGGTCCCCGAAACGATTGAAGGCCGGCCAATCCGAAGCTGCGCCCCGGAGCTCCCTTTGGGATTGGGGGAGGAGGAGGGGGAGGGGAAGGAGGTGGGGGGGGGGTCTCCAGCTACTCAACCAGCTGGGGTTAATGGCATCCGCTCAGGAGCTCGTCAGGGTCCCATGTGGTTAGCGCTAGCTGCTGCGTTGTCAGACCGGGCTGTCATGGCAGCAAGGACCAGATTCAGGAAGCCATTTTTTAGGGGTGAGATTTGTTTTTCTTTGTCCGAAATCGAAAGACAGATAGCCGATTGCGAGGACGCTTCGACCTGACCCACGCTAAGAACGCTTCGACCTGACCTTGATTCTCCTGAAACTCCAGGGCCTTCTCCTGTTCCCTGGGCCCCCGGGGTGGAGCTTGCATCAACCGTCGAAGCTGTTTGACGAACGCTTACGGAGGGCTGGTACCTATTACTGCATCGTCAGCACCAAACCCTGTCATATCGTCACCATACGATCGCTTTCTTTTCCCTCATAAGGCTGTTAAGTGTGCACTCTCCTACCAGGCTTCTGTTTCCCCTGGCCGTGTGTTTGGAAGGACGCGGAACCGGAGGAGGGATCGGATCGGGGTCGTAGATAAGAACCGGGAAACGCTAGTTCTCCCTCGTCTCTCGTCCCTCGCTGGACGCCGCGCCGCGTCGGTCCACACCTCGTCCTCTCTGAACGAAAGCAGACATCCGTCTGACCGCAAACACTCAGAATAGGCCTGTACACACTGTGTGTGTGTGTGTGTGTGTGCAGTGCATGTGTGTGCAATCCGTATACATTTATGTGTACATGTACAGTATGGATGGATGGAAGGCTGGATGGACAAATTAATGTATGGATGATGATGTATAGAGGGATAGATGTATGAACGGAAGAATGATGGATGAAGGATGGATGTGTGTGTGATGGATGGATTAAGTTGAATCTAATCTAATGTGTGTATGGATGAATGGATGGATGGATTGAGGGATAGATGTATGGATGGATGGTTAGAAGGATCCATGCCTTTATAAGACTGTCCGCAGCAACATACAGTGCGTGTGCGTGTGTGTGTGTGTACCGCATGCGTGTGTAGGTGTGCACATGTGCGCTGAGGCCGCCGGGGCATGAAAAGTGCACGCAAGTGTGAGATTAGTCACGCGGCGAGTGCGTAGGGGAGCGAGTGTGTGCAGGGAGCGAGTGTGTGTGGACTCGGGTATGGATGCGGACGAGCAGATGCGTGTGTGTGGGAGGAAGGTGTGCGTGCGCGTTGCCGTTGTCCTTCCTGCCCTGGTGTGATTCCTCTTTCCAGGCCCACAGCTCCCGGGTTTGGGGGGGGGGGCTTCTGTCACACACACACACATCCGTCCCATAGGTCATACATTCGTCTCCCAAACTATGTCTGTAGTTTCAGGGATCAAAGGAGGATTAGATGATGCCAGGTGGATCGATGGCATGCGACCCCCCCCAGCGCACACACGGACAGGAGCAAATCCACCGAGGTGCCCCCGGCACAACCTGCCGGGGCGAGCGAGAGCCCTCGTTCGATGAAATAGACGGAGAGAAAGAGAGAGAGAAAGAGAGAGAGAAAAGGAGAGCAGATGTCTCGGACTCTCCTCTGCATTCGGGGGGGCAGGGAGAGGGGAGGTAAGGGGGGGGGTGTGTGGGGGGGGGGGGGGTGGATGTGGTGAGTCAGTCAGATCCGGTTTATTTGTTCCTCCCTCTTATATAACGTATCTGTGTGGTTCGTCCTCCCTCCCCTTGTCGAACCCCACATGCTTGCGGCTGAGGGCGGGCGCCAGCGAGGCGCAGACCGGCGCAGCCACCAACCGGCTGGGCGCCCACCCACCCCCCCCCCCCTCCTCACGTGGACCGTGCCTCAGATCGAGCGCCTCGCAGTTCCCCCACCCCAGATTGATTCCACACCTTCGGTTGTTAGGAGAGGGGGAGGAGGTGGGGGGGGGGGGGGGGGGGTGTCCAGTTCTGAGGCTCGGTTTCTGAGAGCGGGTTCCGCGCCCCGGCGAGCGGAAAGATCCGGTCGCCATGGGGACGGGGCGGGAGTGCATTATCTCCTCAGCGGCGGCGTGGCACGTCGGATTGGAGGAAGGAATCGACTGGCGGGCTGAAGTCAGGACGAGACAAGTCTGACGCTCCGCCGTGGAGAGTGTGTGTGTGTGTGTGCGTGTGTGTCAGAACGGTGTGTTCAAAGTGGAGAATGCTCGTCTCATCCTTATGATATACTAATTCCAGTTCCTCTCTCTTTCCTCTTCTCTTCTTCTCTTCTAGGTATCCCCAATAACATGGTCCAGTTAGTAAGTAAATCAATTCAAAGCGGCCAAAAAAAGAATGCTTGATGCTTTGCTTAGCTCTCCCGCACCTCTCCAGTCCACTTGGTGAGCGATGTTCATTTCTGACCCGCCAGTTCTACATTATTCATGAGCGAGGGATCGATCCTAATTGGCTGCGCAGCGTTCATTATGCCTGGGCTGGTTTAATTTTCTATTTGGGCCCAGTGGAAATAAGGCAACAGCCCTGAGCCGTTACCGTCTCAACACGCTCCCATTAATTCCCCTTCACTGGTAGCCAAGGCTCAATAACGGCTGGGTCGTCCCTGCGCGCGGAGCACCTTCAACCCTGGTCTCCCCCCCCCCCCCTTCCCCCCCCCGATGCATTATAAATAAATGCCACCTCCAGTGTATTAAATTGAGAGGACCACTGTGGTAGTCTGATGTCAGGCTGTGGTATTCAATGGGAGCCACACCCCGGCTGGCACACACCCACCCCCTTCCCTGTAGCGAGCGAGCCGAACGCCCTTCACCACCCTGCTGCCTCCTCGCCCCCCCCTCCCCCCCCCCCCCCCCCCCCCCACCCCTGGTTAGTTGGCCTGGCGCGTCTCCCTGGAGCCGGGGTGCCGCCTCGGAGAGGGGAGCCGCAGCCGGGCGGGACGCTTCCCCCGACGGGGGCCCTCGGCTAGGGGGGTCAAGGGTGGGGGAGAGGGAGGTGGGGGTGAGGACGCAGCAGGTCAGGGGGGTCGAGGTGTTACCGACACGGCGAAGGCCAGGCTAGGTGACGCCCCCCCCCCCCCCCCCCCCCCGGCGTCAGAAATGAGCGTGAGAAACCAAGTGGACGCCCCCCCCCCTCCCTCCCCCCGCCCCCCCCATCCCGCCCCCCACTCCCGCCCCCCCATCTCCGGGAGAGGGACCCCGTTGTCCAGGGGGGGGGGGGGGGGGGTGGGTGTCTCCTCCTCCTACGTCCCCCCCCCCCCCCCACCGCCCTCCCGCCAGCGCACGTGCATGCCCCTTCCATCCACGGCATACGCATGCACGCCATTCACCCATCGACCACACACCCCCCCCCCCGAATCGCCCGGACAGAACCCCGCCTCCGTGCCGGTTTCCCCGTGTCCTGTTCCGGCTACGCTGTAGGAAGGTTAGCCAACATGCTGTCTTACAAGCCCGTAACGCGAGCCGCACGAAGCCACGCCAGGGAGGGGGGCTTTCGAAAAACGTTTGTTTTTTTTCCCTTGTCGTTTCGGGAAACCCAATAGTCATGAAATTCCGACAGAGCGCGTGCAGTGCGCCCTCTAAAAGCGAACCAGGAGCGATCAGAGAAGCGTTAAAATGTCCTTGAGGAGCCTGAAACAGGCTTGCGTCGTGCGAAGTGCTAATCTCTGCAGTTTTCATATCGTCGTGTGACGACGGTAATTGAATTCTTTATTGACTTTCTCTCGATTCTATTCCGAGTTTATTTAGCCACGCTTCACGCGCCTAGTGCAGCCATTAAAAGTACAATTAATATTTTAGAATGCGATTTTTGCCTCTGCGAGATTGCATTTCGTTGTGGGAATGGCAGGGATTCTAATGTGTCAGTTCTAATTCAGCTTGGCTCACCTGAATCCTGCTCCACAGACTCGTGATGTGATACAGATGGGCTCGATATTTGGGCTAATGAATCTCTTATTAGAAACTATTAATAACTCTACTTTTTGTAATCGCACCTCTCCTATTATGTCCCAACACAACAGCTCTTTAATTTCATGTTTGAATAAAAAAATAGGATTTATATTGTCAATTCGAGTTTAGTTAAAAGATTTCAAGGTGAATCTCTTTCCTGAGCTTGCATCATGGAGCCGCAAAGTAAATCCAAGTTTTTCTACCAAGCAAACGCGATAGAACAGTGCATCGGCTCTCCTCGAAATGTAAAGCCATTTGAAAAGGGAAAGTTGCTTTCCCGAACGCAGCCTTATTTCAGCCGCTGTGCACACGCCGTTAGGGAAAACACACAGCCACGCAAACCGCTAGGAGAAGCCACCTTAAAGGTCAGATTTCGTCCTCCAGAAAGAAGCGCTGATGTTTACCCACCTGCCCCCGGGTGCACCTCGCACAAAACCAACCCTGAGCACATCCTCTCTAACACAGACACCCCCCCCCCTCCCCTCCCTAGTCAGCGATGCCTCTGGGCTTAGGTCTATGGTTGGGTTGGGTTGGGGGGGGTGGGGGCTGGAGGGGATCTCCTCAGTCTGGCACCTCGACTCTCCCACACACATTAGCTCTCTTCATCTCCAACCTCCCAAACATCACCCGTATTTCCCCCCAACAAGGAAATACCGACTTGTATGTAATTATGAGGTTACAATAGCGCTCCGCGATCAGTCATTCCGGCCCCTGACACGACTCATTACTTATTCATTGTTATTTCTCCTCCAGAAATACACTATAATTAGATATTGATTGAATAGTCAATTTGATGAATTAAACAAAACCTATCCCCGCCACTTTGTTCCATGTGCATTGTTAAAACGTGCCTGCATTAGTTATGAGAACTTTGCAACTTATCGCAGGGGAGATTCTCCGGTCGAAACCCCCGGTCGCTTTCATTTTCTCATTTTTTTTGGGGGGGGGGGGGGGGCGGTGGGGGGGGTTCTCTTTAAGTTCCCCTCATCGTCGTCATGTCGTACACGGACCCGGCGGAACTTCACAATTACATACAACTGCGGAGGCTCCTCGTTCCGCGTCGCTGTTGGCCCTTGAGTAACATACACGTGTCGTCAGTCGTCTGTCCACAGCCACCGGTCCAACCCCCCCCTCCCCCCTCCCCCCACCCCCCCCCCCCCCCTCAGCGCATCTTCCGTCCACGGACACCTAATAACTCCTGGTTTCTCTCGATTGCACGCAGTACGGCCGAATGCCTCGTCCCTAGGGGTCGCTAACCGAAACCAAGGTAGGCTTCTCCGACGAACGACTTCCGAGTCTTTTTCTACCTGTAGCTCTCCCTCAGACTGTGTGTGCAGTTTCTGTCGCCAGGTGACGACAGCGAAACGATGACTTTCCACACCCTCGAATGTGTCTTTGTTTTAAATGAGACTCTGTGTGATTTAAATGGTTATTTCTTTCGTGGTTTGGTTGGTTTCTAAGCAGGACAAAAAGCGATTGTTTTGCCTTCCGCTCCTTCGCAATCTTGTTAGCGACAGAGGGCTTTGGCACCTTGATGTGAGGGATTTGAAATCCCAGCGTAGGCTACTGCTCGGCAACCGTCCTTTAAGCACCGAAACGTCGCAGCCAGCCGACACACACACACACACGCGCGCTCGCACGGGCTGACACCCTTCGCGCGCGCCAGCGGGTCCTACGCTTCACCCCCCGCCGTCCCCCTGTTCGCCGCACCCCAGCTAGCCCCAATCAGACGTTCCCCCCTGCGCACCTTCCCCTGACCACGCCCCTCGTTCTGACGAGCTCGGACGGTTCCGGTCGTCCTCCATCCCCGGTTCCAAAGGGGGGGAAGAGGGACGGTTTCGATTCAAAGGGGATCTGGAGTTAATCCGGGGCGGCCGAGCCCGCTGGCGTGCCCACTGGCTCGCGATCGGCGGGGCATTTTTCCATCTTGGGGTGGTACGAGAGTTGTAGGTGCGCCTGCCAGAATCAGGCAGCAAGCAAACAAGATATCTTCCAGGCTTGTTAGGACTGCGGGGGGGGGGCAGGGAGGAAGGATATTGTTTGTCTGGTTACGTGGGTCTGTTCTGGAAACAAGCGATGGATTGGTGGAGCCTGGAACTCAGAGAGAAGGTTGATAAAAACAAATCCTTTTAAAGATCTCTGCTCGCAGTCACACATATTCCAATATCCCAGCGTCAACTAATAGCAGCCTACCATTTCTTTGGGCAGATTGTGTGATAGATTTAGTTACAGCTACATGTTCCCGTACGATTTACAGCACATATAATTCCCTGTTTACATAAAATGAAGACATTCGGAGAAACACTTGGACACACTGAGGAAACATACCATTTTGCTATTTCCACCCCTTATTTTACAATCCATTTATCATCCTTATCAAGTGTTTATTTATGGTTTCGGAAAATAAATTTGAAATACGAAGGTGTTCTGTCATTTTTCGACGCTTGATTTTGTGTTTAACCCAACCGCATGTTTGTTTGTTTGTTTTCGTTTCGTTGGTCCCCTCAGCTCCTCAAGTTGCTTTGTCCACTGTTTCTTCTGTTCAGTTGCGAACAGCAAGCGAGGTAGGAAGCCCTCCGATTCATACGGCGCCCCCCCCCCCCCCCCCCCCCCCCCCCCCGTGTCCGGCGATGACTAGAGCCATCCCGCTGTATGAATCTAGACTGGAGCTGTGTCTGTGCTACCGTGGCGACCCCACACCCCCCCGCCCCCCCCACCCCCCACACCCCCCGCCCGACATACGCGATCTGTGACACGCGCTCGCCACACGCCTGCGCGATCGCCCCCCCCGGGCACTACCCCTCCGCAACTCGACCCACCGACTCCCCCGTCGCACACACGCACCCCTCACCCTCCGCCCGCCAGTGCTTAATTCCCGACGCTGCCTCTCCACAAACCCCACCAACACACACGCACACACAACCAAAAAGCCACCCCACCCGTCACCCCCCCCCCCCCCCCCCCCCCACCAGTAATAATCCACAACCCGACCGAAGGACTGTGAACTACACACAAAATCCGGTGTGTCGGCAGGACTTTCAGAGCCAGCGTTGCTACGGGTAACCCTGAGAGAAGTTCCCCCAAACACGTTCAGCAGTCCTTGAGGTGCTCCGCTGCCGGATCTCAACCCCCTTGCTGGATTGATTCATCGTTTTAACCCACTTTTGAAAATAGCCGATTGTTTGTCTTTTTTCCGACTCAATGGTTTTTCTGGGGTAGCTTCGGAACTGCTCTGCGAAAAAAGAGAAGGGGAAAAAAACCTTGAAACCTTCCCACAGTGCTCTCTGGTCTCCTTTCGGAAAGCACGCCTCTCACTTCTGCCCAACAGGGAGACCTGACCTCAATCAGCCCCTCGATAATCGCAATCCCTTCTAGAAAGCCCCTTGAGCTCTCGGAGCCGTTTGTCCAACCCGCCTGTCTGGAAAGGCTTAAGGACCCCATCTGGCCTTTCGCGATGACAGCAGTGGTGACAGCGGTCGCTCGGCCAGACAGATTGATCAGAACCCTGGCTGCCGAGCGAGCTGGACAGGTTTCTTACGCCCGGCTGTCAGAGAGACGCCGGCGTTAAGGGGCCCACGTGTCGCGCTGGAGACCGGAGGCAGGGAGATCTTCTTACCGCCGCAGTCCGGGGCGGCGGGGAACGAGTCCTACGCTCTCCGTAACGCCACCGTGCATCCCGTCCTAACGAGTCCCTTCGTGAGGGGAAATGAGTGGAGGGTTAGGGTTATATATGAGCTGGGATATCCGGCTCTTCTGGAGCGATTCTAACCCAAATCCAAGATTGGCTTAGAAAGCATCAGATTGAGATTGGGTAGTTTATCGAGCTGGTTACTAGGTGGGGGTAGTTTATCGAGGCTGTTACCAGGTGGGGGTAGTTTATCGAGGCTGGTTACCAGGTGGGGGGTAGTTTATCGAGGCTGGTTACCAGGTGGGGGTAGTTTATCGAGGCTGTTACCAGGTGGGGTAGTTTATCGAGGCTGGTTACTAGGTGGGGGTAGTTTATCGAGGCTGGTTACTAGGTGGGGGTAGTTTATCGAGGCTGGTTACTAGGTGGGGGTAGTTATCTGGTTACTAGGTGGGGGTAGTTTACCCGAGGCTGGTTACTAGGTGGGGGTAGTTTACCGAGGCTGGTTACCAGGTGGGGGTAGTTATCTGGTTACTAGGTGGGGTAGTTTACCGAGGCTGGATACTAGGTGGGGGTAGTTATCTGGTTCACTAGGTGGGGGTAGTTTATCAAGGCTGGTAACTAGGTGGGGTAGTTTACTGAGGCTGGTTACTAGGTGGGGGTAGTTAGCTGGTTACTAAGTGAGGGTAGTTATCTGGTTACTAGGTGGGGGTAGTTATCGAGGCTGGTTACTAGGTGGGGGTAGTTTACCGAGGCTGGTTACTAGGTGGGGGTAGTTAGCTGGTTACTAGGTGGGGTAGTTAACTGGTTACTAGGTGGGGGTAGTTTATCGAGGCTGGTTACCAGGTGGGGTAGTTATCTGGTTACTAGGTGGGGGTAGTTTATCGAGGGTGGTTACTAGGTGGGGGTAGTTTATCGAGGCTGGTTACCAGGTGGGGGTAGTTATCTGGTTACTAGGTGGGGGGTAGTTTATCGAGGCTGGTTACCAGTGGGGGTAGTTTACAGAGGCTGGTTACCAGGTGGGGGTAGTTATCTGTTACTAGGTGGGGGGTAGTTTATCGAGGCTGGTTACTAGGTAGTTTACAGAGGCTGGTTACCAGGTGGGGGTAGTTATCTGGTTACTAGGTGGGGGTAGTTTATCGAGGCTGGTTACTAGGTGGGGGTAGTTTATCGAGGGTGGTTACTAGGTGGGGGTAGTTTATCGAGGCTGGTTACCAGGTGGGGGTAGTTCACCATGGCTGATCATGACATCCTGCTCCTCATTGGTGTTGTCCGGTGTCGTGTGCCCGCTCATGTGACCTTCAGTGTGTCCCCTCCAGCCCCCTCCTGTTCCTCATGTCTCTGTGCTTGAGTCGATCCTCCCCCCCCCCCCCCCCCCCCCCCCCCCCCCCCCCGGCCCTGGGGGGCTCTGACGTCTCGTCGTCTCGGCGGCTGTGACCGCGCCAGCTTCCTCCTCCTCCTCCTCTCATCCCTCCGCCTCATCCCTCCATCCGGACCTCGCCATGTGACGTGCCTCTCGCCAAACCCCCCCCCCTTTGCGTCCGCCGCAGCCGCAGCACACCAGCCGCAGCCAACTCCGCCCTCTCAACCTGGGCCTGCTCTGCCTCCCCCCCCCCCTTTTCCCTATATCTCTCCCTCCTGTTTCCCTCTCTCTCCTCCTCCTCCTCTCTACACCCCCCCCCCCCTTTTCTCCTCTCCCTCCTCCAACCTCTCACCCTTTCCCCTCTCCCCTCTCTCCCCCCTCCCCTCCTTCGCCCCTACCCACCCCCTCCCCTTTTCCCCTATCCTCCCCCCCCCTCCCCCACCTCCTCTCTCTCTCCCCCCCCTCCCCTCTTCTCTGCAAGACTGCGAATGCTTTGCCACTCCAACCGCTGCATCTACATCGACTCGATAAACACCGTCATTTGCGTCAGCTGTAAGCACAACACTAGGGCAGCACTGCCAGCTGTGCAAGCTGGGCTACCACCGAAATGCCTCCGCCGAGCCCAGCGATGAGAATGTGTGCATAGGTCAGTTCCCCCCCGCCCCCCCCGATCCCCCCCCCGCCCCACCCCCCACCCCCCCCCCCCCTCCCAACTTCCACCGCCTCCAGAACCACTTCATCCGGCCTCCCGTCGACCTTTTGACCTCTCGCCTCACCTCCGCCCTTCCATCGCCCCCCCCCCCCCCCCCCTCACCCCCCGCCACCCCCCCCCCAAGCGGGGCCACGTCATGTTTCTATGCTGTTGTTTCGTCCCTTTATTATTATCTCTTCTTATCATTCTTAGTTTGACACTCCCATGAAATCTCTGTTCCATCCTCTTCCATAGGTCGCTTCTATCCATGCGATCCGCGCGCGCACACACACACAAACTTCTCCCACTTCTCCCACAACGCGATTGCAAAAGATCACAGAGTTCATCACAACTTCTACCAGGAGACCCGATGAACAACCGCTTACGCGCGACACGCGCAAGAGCCTCGGAAATAGCTAGCCTCATTCTAATCAAAAGCTCTTGTTGCATAAGGGCATTAAATGTAATCAAGTCACAATGGGAAATCAACAGGCTCCTTACCGAACCAAGCACCGTGCCAAAACTCAACATTTCGTAGCGGCTGATAACAATCAGCAACGCTGCCATATGTTCATCCATGAAGTCCCTCCACTAAGCGCACTGGTTGCTTCTCTCTTTGGTTGTACGGGGGGGGGGGGGCTGGGGGGGTAAGAGCCTGGAAGAGCCAGCCAAGTCCTGCCGGGTGGGGGCGGGGGGGCGGGGGGGGGGAGGGGGGGGAGGGTTGGGGGGAGGGGGCTGGCATCTGACGGACAAGCGCAGTCCCTTGGCGCCACAGCCGCAACCCCAGACGCAGGTGAGAGCCGGGGGCAGACGTTACCGCGGAAACGCCATGACCCCGCCCCCAGGAAGAGACCGCGAAAGGTCGACTCAAGCTGCGGAGAGGGGCTGGTGCGTTAACCTGCTTGGCGCGTGGCCCTCTCCCCCCTCTCCCCCCTCTCCTCTCTCTCCTACCTCTCCTACCTCTCCTACCTCTCCTCCCTCTCCTACCTCTCCTACCTCTCCTACCTCTCCTACCTCTCCTCCCTCTCCTCCCTCTCCTACCTCTCCTCCCTCTCCTACCTCTCCTCCCTCTCCTACCTCTCCTACCTCTCCTACCTCTCCTACCTCTCCTCCCTCTCCTCCCTCTCCTACCTCTCCTCCCTCTCCTACCTCTCCTCCCTCTCCTACCTCTCCTACCTCTCCTCCCTCTCCTACCTCTCCTCTCTCTCCTACCTCTCCTCCCTCTCCTACCTCTCCTCCCTCTCCTACCTCTCCTACCTCTCCTACCTCTCCTCCCTCTCCTACCTCTCCTACCTCTCCTACCTCTCCTCCCTCTCCTACCTCTCCTACCTCTCCTCCCTCTCCTACCTCTCCTACCTCTCCTACCTCTCCTACCTCTCCTCTCTCTCCTACCTCTCCTCCCTCTCCTACCTCTCCTACCTCTCCTCTCTCTCCTCTCTCTCCTACCTCTCCTCTCTCTCCCCCCTCTCCTCCATCTCCTACCTCTCCTACCTCTCCTCTCTCTCCCCCCTCTCCCCCCTCTCCTACCTCTCCTCTCTCTCCCCCCTCTCCTCCCTCTCCTACCTCTCCTCTCTCTCCCCCTCTTCCCCCCTCTCCTACCTCTCCTCTCTCTCCCACCTCTCCCCCCTCTCCTCTCTCTCCTCTCTCTCCCCCCTCTCTCCCCTCTCCTCCCTCTCTTCCCTCTCCTTCCTCCCTCTCCTTCCTCCCTCTCCTCCCTCTCTCTCCACCAACCCCTCTTCATCCCTCTCCCGTCTCTCCACCTCCTCCCTCCCTCCCCCTCTCCCCCGAATTCTGGATTCCCCACGGTTCCGGAAGCCGCCAGCGTAGCCGCCATCTGTAGCCTCCGCCTCCTAAAGGTCACCAGAAGGTCACCCCGAGCACAGTGGGTCGCTTTCCACCGTGGGTTTGTGAAACGCAAGCCGTGTGCCGTAAAATGCTACAGCGATGCCCGTTTCAGCATTCAGCTCCGGTCTGATCGCTTTCTCCAGCTAGCCGTCCTGTCTATCCCGCAGGCAGACAAGTCATCTTGAGCTTCTGTCTCATTTCATGACATCACCGTCATCTCCCCCCCCCCCCCCCCCCCCCGCTGTCTCTGTCTCCCTCTCCTCGTGGTTTTCCTCGACCAGAACTGTGTAACTTTGCTCTACTTGTAAAGTCATAAACTGTATAACCTTCTAAGCACTTTGCTTAAGGCGCTTGCGTTTTGCGTGTCGCTCATTGCCCTGTCAAAGCGTCTTGTTGCAAATGTAAGTTAAGCTGTAAGTAAGACAGAAAATATTTGAATGAGATTGAAATGTTCCAAATCCGAATGTCTTACACTTCTCAGTGTGTTAGCCATCCACTTCTCGACTTCAGTCATCGTGTTATCGTTGAAACGGGGAGCATTCTCAGGGCCTTTAGTGTGTCTGAAGGCCGCGGTGATAGAACTGTTTTCTAGATGGTTCCTCGATGACGTTCAGATCAGCCGTGGCCCCACCTCTTCCCCATGTGTGTGTGTGTGTGTGTGTGTCTTGTCTTTTCAGACTGTAGTTGTAATCCGTATGGCTCTGACAGTGGCCGCTGTAATGACACAGGATTTTGTAACTGTAAAGAAGGAGCAACTGGCCCTAAGTGCCAGAATTGTCTACCTGGATATTTGTGGGACAATGGCTGCAAATGTAAGTAGAACTTACCCTTCGCCTTCTGCAGCTTCCACCTTGCCAGGTCTCTCTCTCTACCTCTCCCTTGCTCCCTTGCTCTTCTTCTCCCTCTATCGCCCATCTCGCTCTTGTTCTCTCTCTCTTTCTCTCTCTCTCCCCCACCGCCTTTTTCGTCTCAGAAATCTATCCCAAGGTCATTCCTGTTTCCCTTGTACCTTTCACTCTTTGTCTTTCTCGCTCTCTCGCTCTCTGCCTCTCTTTCTCTCTCTCTCTGTCTCTCTCTGTCTCTCTCTGCCACTCTATTTCTCTCTCTCTATCGCTCTGTCTCTCTCTCTCTCTGTCTCTCTCTTTCTCCCTCTATCTCTCTTTCTCTATCTCTCTCTCTGTCTCTCTCTGCCACTCTATTTCTCTCTCTCTATCGCTCTGTCTCTCTCTCTCTGTCTCTCTCTTTCTCCCTCTATCTCTCTTTCTCTATCTCTCTCTCTGTCACTCTCTTTCTCTCTCTCTCTCTCCTTGGTGCCACAGCCTGACCCTGCAAGCATGAAGCTGCTTTGAATGCTCCGTCCCTCAGAGGGGGAATGTTTGAACCCTGACATGGACTAACCCAGCCGCTGAAACAGATCTGGCCTTGCCGGCACGAGCTTCCCACTAAACAGAAACATTACGCTGCTTGTGCTCTGTTGATTATCCTGGCCGAGTGTCTTCAGTTATTTTTTACTAACGATTAACAATTGGGCGGGACTTTCAAAGGAGAGGGGATTGAGCAATTTAGCATGCGGAAACGTTAAAAATTATTCCGTTATTCGACGGGGTCACGGTGCTCGAAACCTGACAGCTGAGTAAATATCTCCCTGACAGAGAGCAGGATCAGTTTCATCACGTTAACTTTACCCAGAGAGCCTCCAGGGTTAACCCGTGTCCCCTTGAAGGGTTCGGCTCCAACAGGATTCACTGCGTGACCTCCTGCGAGTGCCTCCAACGCCTCAGAAGAAGAGGCCGTTTCGTGGGAGTGAACGTCTCGCGGAGGGGGGGCAGTGAGATCAGACTGACGTGACTTTCGTCGTGAACGATTCAAAGCTTGTCCGTTTAACTCCCGATCAACGTTTAGCTGTCAGCGTTGCGTGATCTGTAATCGTCCGACTCGTGAATAACTACCATCCCTGAAACTTTACCAACCCAAACTGACAGAGAACATATTTAGTCATAACACGGTACATAGTTATACCAGAACACCGGTTGGTGTACTTCTACAACTTTTCTTGACATGCTGTTCTCAATCTAGCTCCTTGGATCAACGCCCTATCTGTATGCGGAATGCGAGACGCAATTAAACTCCAATCTCTCGTCAAACACACAGCATCCTCACACGGGCTCTCTTACTTCATCACTCGTCTCTCCAAATATTATCCCTCGAATGGAAAGTAAACCCAGTAAATCTCACCGTGGCTGCCCCAGCCCGGCTATGTTTACCTGGCTGAGGCTGGTGAGTGAGCAAGGCTGGATGAAGAGTTCCGGGGGATTGTAATTATCAATCTTAATCCCAGTTGAGATTAGAGTTCTAGCTCTTTCAAGAATTCCATCTCGGTCCCTAAAATGCCTTATCCCATAGAGTTTAGACATTGAGGGTAGGGTTATTGATCGATCTTATCACGTAAATTAAACTAATTACACCCGCGCATGCTTGAATTTAGTTTTAGAGTAGCTCCAATCAGAGGCACACAAATAACGTATCCGTAACGCCTTCGCGAAACCCTCATCCGATCAAAAGCAGCGTCCTTACACTAGGTGAAGAAAAACCTTCCGATAGCCAGGCTGGTCCACCTCACCCCCAGCCCGTACCCCCGCCCCCCACCACCACCCCGGGCTGGGGGCCGCTGAGTGATGGGAGCGGGCTGAGAGACAGGGAAGGTGACGGAGACGGACCCCTGCTGCGTTTCCACACTCCCACCGTCTCTGGAAGGACCCGGCCAGCCAGCCGCACAGATGTGTCCCCAGGGTCGTTCATCTCTCCCGGGCCTCGGCCCTGATCTCCCACCCCCCCCCCCCCCCGCCCATCCTCCAGGAAGAGCAGCTGGAGCCTCAGCGATGATACGGAGAGAGGGAGGGGGGGTGGAGGGAGGGAGGGAGGAGAGGGGGGGGGGACGGAGAGAGGGAGGGAGGGAAGACGGCGAGAGAGAAGGGGCGAGGGCGAGAGACGGAGGGACGGAAAGAGACGAACGGAGAGACGCGGAGGAGGGGGGGGAGGGAAGAAAGAAGGGAGCAGGCGAAGAAAGGCGAGCTTAGAAAAAGTAGCACTTTAAAATCCCGAATAAAACACGGCGTGCCCGGCCGCTTCTCCTGGATGTTCTACCAGAACCAAGAGTGTCAGGTGCGTTAAGATCGATCTGGGCTCCCCTGGGTTTGGGAACTGTGTACTGGCAGAACATCATTAGCAGATATAGAGTCTTTGTGGTCACCTTGCTTCCCCATATCCCTGGATGACTACCATATAAGTAGGACACAACAGGATGTACCGTACTATGTATATATATATATATATATATATATAAATGAGGGAAGTTGTTTGGCTCAGCGTTTAAGGTGTTGGGCTCGTGATCGGTACATTGCGAGTTCGATTCCCGGCTGTGGCTGTGTGACATTGTGTCCTTGGGCAAGGCACTTCACCCTACTTGCCTCAGGGCCAAATTTCCCTGTATTTGCTGTGAGTCGCTCTGGATAAGAGCGTCTGCTAAAGGACTACATGTAAGTCAATATATTTATATACGCTCTAGCACTCGCTGGCTCTCCTAGTACCTGTCTGAAGAGCAGCTAAATATTTAAAGGACATTTAGCCATAGTGTATTTAGAAATGAAGCATTCGATTTTTAGTGAGTTTAACTAGCTAGTTAATATGCATGGTTCATCTTCTCGTCTGGGCAAAACCAATAAGGTCAAATTAATCCTGCTTCGGGAAAGGGCACCGGAAGATAAAAATGTGCGGCCAAAATAAAAGAAGTCTTATTAATAAAGTCTTGTCCATGTCATAATAACACCAAGACCCGTAGGGGGGGGAAAAGCAGGGCGTTTTAATTAAATCGCTTGATTGCTCTCGACTAGATCTTGGACGACACGGATGAGGCCGAGAGTCGCAGGTCTCGTTTCCACGAAGGTTCTCTCCCACCCCCACGTCTTCCCAACGGCACCTGGAGCGAAGGTGTCCCCGTGGCAGAACATGTCCACATGATCACCACCCAGGAGACAGGCCTCCGTGCTGGGGTGCCGCTCGTGGTTAGGGCTCCCTTCTAATTGGAGGCGTGCGATGAAAACCTTCCTTGGAGCTTAACTTTGACTGTTCTGCTTCTCTAGGGGAAAAGGATGCCACTAGTGTTGCCGTGGCCCCTGGTTAAATTGTACTCCGGGCCCCAAAAATCTAAATCGTATTTCGGTGCCCCCGGGTTATGCAAATCCACCAAATGAACTTCAATTAACACCGAATCTGTAACCATCCAAGCATTCTGTGTGTACTGTAACCAGCATGTTAATCCGAAGCTGCATCACTGGCACTGCACCAGTGTTTTCTCTGGAGCGTTTCTAAGTAGTTTTCTCTGAATGTCCGGTCCTAGTGACCTGTCCACACATACATCACCAATTCTTGCCCGTCGATTGGCTAGTTTGATGCTCCAAGTCGCTCGCTTGCAGTTTGGCCAACAGCTCCTTGCAGGGTGGAACAGACCGTCCCTCAGATGAGGTCACAGGTCAGGTTTAACGTCAGGCAGGAGGGGGTCGTGGGAATCCCACGTCGCGCGAGAGAAAAACTCGCGTGCCCGCTACCACCAAGAGCCAGTCCACGTCACAATAACGCATGACAAATGGCACTTCCTCCATTTGGATATTTATGGAATGGAGATGATGAAAGAGAGCTCGTTCCCATTCGCGTGGGGAAATTAGAAAGAGAGAATGATCAAGTGGGTTATGCAAACGACACGAATGAATTTCAGAAAGAGATCATTTCTCCATTGTTGTGGAACACAAAAAGCCAGATGGGTGTTGTTTACGTTCTTGATTGTTTAGACCCGTCTGTAATATTACCGAGAAGATTTATTTTGGTATATACTATAAAACAATACTTAGGCCTACATGTTAACGCCCGGTGAATTCAAACACTTGTGCCTGTTGCAGTGACAAATGTGTCAAAAGTGTTATTATCGAGCCCATTCATTTCTTTTTTCTAGATTAAAAATCTCGACAAAAGCGTGTTTTCCTCTTTCCTTTCCTTCTCTATAATGAAGAACTGGAAAATATTGACTCCCACGCATGAATTCTCTCTTAGTTCAAGAAGTAGGATTACAATTTTTGCCTATTAGTAGGTCTGTGCTAGAGCTGCATGTTGTTTTTTGTTTGTTGTTGTTGACTAACTCTCTCAACCTGACTACCATTAATGGCTTGTATTTGACATGTACAGTATGTGTTCTTATACAGTAATTCCAGTGAAAGTGTGTTTTCTGTGAAATGTTAAAGTGAGCTGTATTTCCAGTTTAGACCTGCACAGTAGGCACTAGTTCACAGTCACTGTACAGCTCAGGATATTGGTCATGTGCTCTTGTGTTGTCGGTGTGTATCATTTCTCTCCGTCTGTTGTGTGTCGCCACAGCCCGCGTGTGTGACAACGAGCTGCTGCGTTGTCAGAACGGCGGCGCGTGCCACGACAACCTGCGCTGCCACTGCACCCCCGACTTCACGGGCCTTCTATGCGAGAAACGCCGCTGCGAGAACGAGCTCGGGGGCTGCGGCGGCCTGGACTCGGGCCAAGCCGCCCTCTCGCCTCCGTCGCTACCCGGGCTTCTGCTGCTCCTGCTGGGCATGGCCCTGAGAGAGGCTCCCTGGGCCGGCTTGCTCTGAGATCCGCAGGCCCGTATCTGGAACTGGTGACACCTACACATCCAATAATCAACTACTGTACAAAGACTGAGAGAAAACACCACAAGCTTACTCTACTGTAGGTGCAGCCCACCAGACCCAATAGACACTCGCTGAAAAGGAGGGAATGTGCCAGAATTAAAGCAAAACTTTAATTTGGGGTAAAAAAATAAAATAAAAAAGATTATGTAAAGATAAAAGAATATATAGACATGAGATAAATGAAATGAAAAATACCAGATATTTAAAGAGTTTAAACTGAGCATTTGCTTTTAACTAAAAAGTCTACAGAGACCAGTTACTTGATGAGCCATGCCAGAGACTTTTCCCTCCCGTTGGGGGAGAAGAAAAAAAGAGAGAGCGAGAAAGAAAGGAGGACGACTGGAAAACCACGGCTCGCTCACTTCCTCTCGATTGCCACGGCAACGGCGGCTGCGACCAATCAGCGGTGAGCTGAAGCTAAGCCTGCAGCGGCTGCCCCTCCCCCTAGAGGTGCTTGTGAGTTAGACGCTGGCCGGAGCGCTTCCTGGCTGAACTCACACAGACGCCTCGTGATCTGTTCTGCTTTAGTGGAGCCTTTCAAGCAAGTCCAAGAGACGAAGTCCAAGAGAAGGACGGAAGAAATGGGAAAGGGAAAGAGAAATAAATCGAAGTAAACGATGAAATGTTGAGCCTTCTCTGCTGTCAGTGCATTGTGGATGTAGGGAAATCTGTCTGGACTGCCACGTTTGACCTGCGTCCGAAAGAAATAAAAAAGAACGGATCCCGAGAGAATTCTTGTTTCCTCCACCCTCACTCCCTTTCTTACTCTCTCTCTCTTTCTCTCTCTATCTCTCTCTTTCTCTCTCTCTATCTCTCTGTCTCTATCTCTATCTCTCTCTGTCGCTCTCTGTCTCTCTCACTCTCTCTCCCTCTCTCTCTCTCTGTCTCTCTCTTCCTCTCTCTATCTCTCTCTCTGTCTCTCTCTTCCTCTCTCTATCTCTCTCTCTCTCTCTGTGTGTCTCTCTCTCTCTCTTTGTTGCTTTCTGTCCAACTATTTCTCTTTGTCGATCCACCCTGTCCGCCCTGCCCCTCCCACTTCTTCCCTCCCACTGACTCTGTGCTTTTGTAACGTTGACCAGTAACCGTTGTCGGTTGAACGATTCTTTGTCCAATGTTAGTGACGCAAATGTGTAATAGCCCCCCCCCCCCTCCCTCCCTCCCTTCCTTCCCTGCCTCCCCACCGCCCTGAACGAAAATCAACCTATAGTACCTGTATATTTATGATTTGCACTGTTTTCCCGGAGGTCATGGTCCAAAACACCACAGTTAGCGTAAGCAGGTGGGAGATTATTAAAAAAAAACAAGCCACTAGTGTTTCAGACTTCATTTCCTGAGCAGAAAAACATCAATTCTTTTTACCATCAACAAAGTGTGTTTGATGGAAAAACTGTTAACTGTTCCTTTCCAAGATGACAAATGCAGAATGAAATGGTTTTATTTCAGTATTTTTCTATTTAGCTGAACTTTTGTTGGTGCAGTTAATTTTCCTTAGTATTGGCAACGTGCTGGCATCGAAGAATATGAGTTTACATAAAGTATTATACAGTGTTATGAGATCCCACCAAAGGACATTATCAATGTTTTCTTGTTGCTTTAACACTTGAAAATCGAAGTGAATAAAAGTTTAAAAATGGAATTGACCCAAGTGTGTGAATCATTCGCTTCTCGAATTGACATTGTTAACAAGTCATGGAGTGGTTTTGATGAAAATGTATGTCTGAATAATAAAAGAAAATACATAGAAATGTATGTATGCACTTTATATAAACGTGTGCTGATTTTTATTGTCTCATGCTAAGATGTACGTTTGAAATACACGGAGCACTTTGGTGTTACTCTTCGACAGTTCATCTCAAATTCCCTTTCAGTGAAACCCATTGTCAGAAGAGGTGAATCAAATATGAACTATTGGCATATTCCTGAGTGTCTATGTTGAAAGTTTATGCAGTGGATCTTGACAAACACAAGACAGTTAATCCATAACCTGAAATATTCAAACCCCCAGCCTCACAGCATATCCAGTAGATTCGGAAACTTGAATCCTGCAAAAAGTGTTTGTTTTGCTAAATGCCTGTTTCCATGCTAAGGATATACGGTACATTTACTCAAGTACCAAAAATTCTTTGAAGGGCCAGTTTTTTTTTTTTTCATTGTTTATTAAATATGTTATTTTTTTTACTTCCACAGACAGTTGCTTTTAAATAACTGAAATTCACCAACACATTAGAAGGTTATCCAACAGGCAGAGAAATAGATAAAATAACCATTCACATACAACATCACAAATAATATTTTAACTTGCCGATGATAACAGCCTTTCTAATTAGGGAGTGTATCGCGGGAGGGGGGCAACTGAGACAGAGATAATGTATGAAAAAAATAAGATAGTGGGCATTTGGCATAAGTCCAAGGTCTTAATGATTAACTCGCATATCTGTGGGCTCCCGTTATGATTGGCTGTCACCACTTCCTCACCAGATTCCAGTCAGGGGTTGAGCACAGGCAAAAATCCCATCATGCATCACTCTCACAGGTGGCATATGGTGTGAGAGATTGCTGTTCACACAATCAAACCATCCAGTAGAGACCTGATCCGATTTATCTCTCTTCGGGTGCCAGGATCTGAATGTAAAAATAAACAGGGGTGGCAGACGAAAAAATGTGCGTTGCCTATTCTTTCGATCTATTCTTACGGTGAAGACATTGCAGATAAACAAACGTGCACGGTATAATCTTAGATTTAATTAGGCGTTCTCTTGACAGTTTCCAGTGACTTTTGAGAGAGCTTAGTCGTCAGGTTAGAAACCTCCCAGATCATCGTCTTGTCCCAGAAGATTCACACCAGCGGGGATGTGTTGATGAACTCAGTCAGAGTCACTGTTCGTCAAGGTCCCCTACAGTGGCACTAATTTTAACCATACGTTCATCCTAGGTGTCAGCCTACAAGCTGTGTGGAGGATTTTAAAATGGGCCTTTGTTGTTCAGGGAAAAGGATTCATCCTAGATAGCGGACCTTGAGCAGCTGCTCCCTGACCCGAACACAGAGCTCCTCTCCAACACTAACTGTTGGAAAAACAAAGCTCATATGTAAACAACTCGTGCTTCGGCTAACAAAGAGCATGTATGTACCATTTCTTGCTCACTTAAAGATGAATAAATACACATGATAACATAGCATTTCTGTTGAATACCTGTAGCTATAATGTTTGTCGTCACTTGGCAGTCAATATCAGTGTTTTGCACAGCATGTATTACGTGTGATTACGTTTGCATTCATTCATTCAGCGGACGCTTTTATCCAAAGCGACTTACAAGAGAGAGCTTTTACAAAGAGCATCGGTCACTGAGCATAACGACGTGATAGACCCCGAATACGGTGGGCTTTTAGACCGTGAAATCTGACCACTGAGGTAAGAAAAAGAAATCTATCTTCTTTGTCCAGAAACGAAATTCTCATTGTATAACCTAACTGAATGTAGCTGGACTTACACAAACATACTTCCAGCCTGTCTGGCGTTATTGACCTTGAATCAACGCTTTATTTCCTAGCGTGGGGTCCTTTGTTCCGTGATCAATGCGAACATTTAACCAGACACAGCTACCATCGATGTTTATTTTGGAGAGGTGAGGCGGAATCTCGGAAAAGGACGACGTTGATTGCGTTTAGTTATAGGCCCTACTGTCCAGAATGTGTTAACAAATAGCAAAAATATAGGCCTAAACCTTACTTTTCGGTGCACAAGCACAGTACCTCCTGGTTGTACGTTCTTAAGGTCAGGGGTCAAAGTCAAGGTGTTCTGTCGATGTGTCCTACCTTAGTGCCGAATAACTTAACTGCGGTGTGCGCATTCGCAGTCCCTAAACACTGCATGGCAAAAAGAAACCCCACGGATTGCGATCGAATATTGACTCCCCTCAGAGTCGTGACGGCAAAACTCAGAGGAAATGGCCAAAACGTTCACGGGTGCCTCGACAAATCCTGTATCCTTTTGTTCGTTTTTTTTTTATCAGACGGACCGACAACATGCTATCAACGATGCGCTATCGCGTGGTGTTTACGTAACACAATCATCCTTCTGGTAGGAAAAAGATTAATTCCGTCAAATTACGCTTCTGGAACTACAGCAAACTTGCGTTGACCCACATCGCTGCTGTTAGCGAGCGTCAGCACTAATGGGGTAATCTCAACGCTTGGGTGACTAATGAATCGTTTCAAGGCTCCATTTGTTACAGGTGTAGGACGGTCTTGGAGACCAACTCACCTGAGAATAGTCCTGGTGATGTTACTGGGACGATGTGCCTTCCCTGGTGATGAAGTGTTACACGCAGTGCATTTTTACACCGTTGAATTATGTAGGTGCGGTAGGGAATTTCTTCTGGGAAATGTTCTGGTCATTTCCTGTGATTTTGGGGAGCGCAGGGTATTTGTTAAGTTGGACAGTCACAGTGGAGTGGGTGATTACAAAACAGAGATCTTCATCATGCCATAAGAGATTTCTTAACAAAACACTGCTGTGACACAGCAGTTTGGTAATATTATGCTTGAAGAAAATGTAGGTTTGGGACTTCCTGGGTGAAATACGAATGTCATTACTGTAATGGGACAAAGCCCAGGAAGTAGCAAAATAGCACTTCCTGCTCTCTTATATCAACAACAACACAGGTCCCAGATGTATTGCTTCCATTCCAGCATAGCCCTCCACAGATTCGGGCCCAGGAACCATGCTAAGGCACAAAATCAGCAGAACACAATAAAATCTAATCGACACTGGCATTTCGTAACAGTCAAATTGTCTTGGCCAATATCGAGTTCAGTCTAGGTGCTGGGGGAAAAACGGTTGTCTTTCAAAGGCAATTTAACTCAGTACACCTCAGCGCAGGCTATTCATTTCCGTAGTTCAACCCAAACTTGTTTTCCCCCCTTTGCGGTTCCGAAAGTAGCGTGGCTCAGAGGAAGTCTGGGGTCCTGCTGGAGGAAATAGAGGCTTGACGTGACGAGAGCTGGCTGTTTTGGCGTGCAGCGATGCTCACTTGACAAGGCTGCGGAGGGTGTGGTGAGTGGTCGTACTGCAAGGGGTGGGGGGGGCTCCTAGGAGGATCAGGAGGTGCACAGTAGGATGTAGTTAAAGGTAACATGGTAGTCATAGTAGTAGTGGGGGGGGGGGGGGAGAGGGGGGATCGGGGTGTGTACCTGACCGTCTATGTGGTTAGGCCAGGATAGGGTGCCTGTTTGAGGAAAAATATAGATGAAAAGGCAACGTAAATACTAACAACATCTTTCCTGAATTACTACAAACAGCATGTACCTTGTATTTTGCAGTAAGTAGCCATGACAACATCCCCCGTGCTCCCTCCCCCCCCTCTCTCTCTCTCTCTGTGGGACTGTTCTAAAGCCCCCACAGCCCCAGTAAAACTGCCACTGGGAACATCTTCAACAGCAACCTGCGGCTGATCACACACTGGCCCTTCTGTGCTTCCCATTCAGGCTCGTCTCTAGAACGTCCAAGCTGGAGTCCCCTGTGCCCCAGTTCTCTGGCAGCTTTGCTGGACAATCAAACTGCAGGGTGCCGTCTATTACGTTTCCACGTCAAGCCGAGTCAGCGTGGATCCAAGTGAATCCAGATGAACGTCGGGGGTGGTTTGGGCTTTCAAACCTCCTCCTGCGCTACATAGTTACATAGCTACATGTTGAGCATGCGGTCGCGGTTGACCTAGTTCCTTTGTGATCGACGTGGCGGTCTGGCACGGTTGAGACCGTCAGATTGCGTGTAGAACGGACATGGTTCTCTGGAGCCGGGGGCTAGTTTATCAGGTCGGACAGCTGTGTGCTCGACAGGAGCGTCAACAGACTCGCGTGTCGATAGGCTGAGCAAACTTGGGCCGGGTACAATGTAAGCATGGGAGACGTGTCATCCTCTGAATAAAGATGGAAAGAAAAACAAGATGTGACCGACTGTATTAGTATAGAAGTATGTTATCAATCATTCGAAATTGAAATCTAGGTTTCCCAGTCGATTGAAAAACAGTCAATTGAAAAAAAATATTTACATTTATCATAAATCTGAGAAAAAGTTGAATGTATGATGCAAAGTAGATTAATGACGAATATCTGAAATGTGACTGCTTGGCTAAAGGCTAACACTGTCTTGCAAATCATCTCTGTCATGCCAGACCCAGTGGCTCCAAAAAAACTCACACACACAAGAGTCTGTTGACACAGTGGGCTGAGTAAGCCCCCACCTTCACCCTGCTATTGTCAGAGGAACCCTTACAAAAGTTATCAATAGGACTTTTGATGTTCACAATCCTTTGTCAGTTACAGCACAGGGGCCACTACAGTCTTAGAAGTATTCACACCAAACTTGAAGATTGCATTTTGAATTACATATCAATTTCATAAATTGTTCCAGGAGGAATCCACCATCGCTGCTTGCAGCTATATTTAAAATAGGTTGAGGAATTCAAATCAAATACATATATAAACGTTCATTTGTAGTGCATCACCTGTTGTATGTTGGAGAGCAGGCGAGTGCTTTTGGAAGTCACCTTGATTCACATCCAAAGAGGGTGGCGGCGGCTTTGAATCGGAAACATTAGCATGATGCTAACGTTGTTCACCTTCAAAGAGCGCGGTCAGAGACCAGCTGGCTTTGAACGTTTTTGGAGGGGGCCGCATGATAGCGTGAATAAGTTGAGAGGGGTTGGAGAAGAATACCTCGCTCAGTGCGCAAACTACAGAAGGGGAAGGGGGGGGGGGGGTCATCAATAGCATCATTAGCCGACATTCCGGCGTCGTCCCTTTGGTTGGAGACGAGAGCTTGGAGCGGAAGGCCTCTGTTTACTTTGGCAGCCCTCGCAATAACGACGACATCGGCCACCGGCACCGTTGTGCAGCCTCTCTGATGGGAATATGTGGACAGCCGTGCGGGCATCTTGTCAAATTAGTCCCCCCCACTGCCAGAACCAAAGCGTGGCTCGGAGTTCCTTGGCTTGGCTGCCCAGCTCCTGGGCCTCCTCCAGGCCAGTGTTGGACCACGGCGCTACGTTTGTTTCACTGCTGATAAATACGTGATTTGGAATTCTTGAGAGATTTACTCCTGCCAATAAGCCCGGCGCCGCGAGTCATATCCATGTAAATGTGGTCCAGGAAGAAAGAAAAAAAAGACAATAAAATATGACGGAGAATTATGTCTTGAAAGAATACTGTGGGCCTATATATTATTTCAATGGTTGTTGTTCAATAGATGAAGGATAGGCCCCAGAGGAATAATAACAACAATAATAAATGACATTTGGTGACATTTCTTGCAACGTGTTTTTCCAGTGGTAGTCTATAACCTAGATAACAGAGGAAGAATTTAATTAGACCAAGTAGCTACGCTGAAAACAAGCCTTTTCGCAAGGCTTCTCCCTCAGGAACCATACAGGTGCCTGAGTGATAAAGATATCCTTGCCATTTTGCACTTCATCTGCCTACGTAGTTCATGAGAAGAATAGGAAGAAGTCTTTGTCAAAGTTGTTTTCGCAGGTGTGAACGCTGCTTCAGGAGGGCTTCGCACCCCGACGCACTCTTTCCTGTAATCAAACCAATGGGAGAATGGATACAGCGTTTCAAACGTCCAGTCGATCCGGTCTACGTTCACAACGGTAAAACGAAACGGTTCCGAAGTGTTCAAACTTCAGGAGTCGGGTGGCCGCGCGGTATCGGATACCGGCCGTGCCAGCATGACGTGGGGAAGGCACCTCATCCTACTTGCCTCAACTCATTGGATGAACCCTGTGCTTGCTGTAAGTCGCTCTGGATAAGAGCATCTGCTAAATGACTGAATGTAAACGTAAAACAGTCATGTGGTTAGAAATGTCATTGAATCGTTAGTGTGTGCTGGGATATGGCCAAACCAATCTCGCTCTGATTTTCTATGCAGAGCACACAAACAGGCGATTAGACACTGAGAACACGAACGCTGGTGTTGAAGGTTTTAATACTGCTGGAAACCATTCTCCTTCATCCTTTTATGGAAGATTTGGAAAGCTTCTGCGCTTTATCTAGCAGGTTGTGGCAAGTTTGTTTCTACCCGGATTTGAATAAGGCCTCTGGCACTCCTTTTGATGAACAATGCAGTGACTTGAACTGGAAAGATTTTCTTTTTACCCGTAAAATATGACGTTTCCTTCGGTTAGTTTGAATGGCGTTCGCACCAGACATGGGCTCATCCCAGAGTTGTCTGACAGCAGCCCCAAGACCCCCCCTTTCATGGGGGACCAGAGAGCGCTCGTTCGGTCCGCACCAGGGACCCAAGCAGCACTAATGGGTGACCTCTCCAGGGTTGGGTTCAACTGGACTGAACAAGGCTGGTACGAACGAACCTTTTAGACTCGCTTCCAACTTAACATCTTTGTTAGAGTCTCTGGAGCTAGAATCAACTCACGACGTAACAACCTTGACCCTCGAAAGACAGATGTGTGGTTTATTCGGTGTATTTCACGACAGACGGTTTCTGAAAACCTCAAGTCGTACCGCTGCCTAGCGGTTTCACCGGTTCACCCTCCTAAACGTGTTCAGGGCAAAACCATAACTCACGACGTATCAGAGTGTTAGTGAGTATTAACATAATAGCCCCACATAGACCCATATTAAACAATCCATCATTTCCCTATGAGTTATTCTGTAGGAAGGGGGAATCCCAAGGGAACACTAGGAGATGTAGACGACAGAGAGAGAAAAACGGAGGGACGTAAAACAGGAGGAAGGAGAGGAGAGCTACTGTACACACGGAGTCAGACTGGCTATTTTGCTTGACATCAAAAGCAGGTTCTTAACCACTTATCTACTGAAAGACCGCATGATAACCCAGGGACTTTATACAAAGGCTTATTTACACATTAAAAGGTAGTCAAAAAAAGATCCACATTCAATGTTCACTAATTAGGTCGAATGGAAATATTTGCATGTGACCTTTCAGCGTGTGTTGGTAAGGGATTGAGGGTCCTTGCCATGCATGAACACAAGGAGACAGCATGATTTACAACCAGACAGATTTCCCCTTATGGAGAGTGTAATACGAGAGAGTGTGTGTGTATGTGTGTGTGTGCGTTAGACAGCGAGGGAGGGAGCTGGGAGGGGCATGTGGCAAGGGCTCATCGGTGGATGGTCTCTCTTCCTCCCTAACCTACGCTCCCTCTCCCTCTGTCATTTTACTGCTGCCCCTTCACTTCTCCCTCTAACACACAGTCTGTCTTCATTTCTGTCGGTTTTCTCTCCCACACTTTTTACGGTCATCAACGTCTCCCCATCGAGCCGCTGCGAACGCACCGCCTCACAACAAACTTCTTCCCCTGCGTCTCTCCCGCTGTCCCATTTCCCTCCCTCCTCCCTCGCTCCGCATCTGTCCGTCGCAAAAAAGTTCCCTCTTCCTCTCCACCCCTCTGCACCGCATACCGCTCTTCCTCCTTCTCCCTCTCGGGCGATTCTCTCTCTCTCTCCCTTTCGTACTTGTCCTCCATCTTCGGTAATTTGGCCCAAGTTCGACGTGTCACCGGACGGATTCCTCAGCATAGTGAAAAATGACATTTCGGGTCGGGACTTCAAGGATGGTCAAGTTAATGAATGGCCACCAGATGGGCCTTATTAGGGTAATGTGCTCTCTTCTTTCCATCCCTCGCCCTCTCCAGGGAGAGAGGCTATGTTCTTTGGCAGAAAATGGTGTGTGTGTGCGTCCCAGCCAAGTTCCAAATATTGTGTGTGTGTGTGTGTCGGGTGGGGGGTGTACTCCTGCGCCTCTGACTGTAAAAGTGTGTGTGAAAGAGCTGGAGCGGAAAGAGGAGAAGAGAAAGGAGAGGAGAGAAAGACTGGGATAGGAGAGAGAGAGGAGAGAGAGAGAGGGAGAGAGAGAGAGAGAGAGAGAGAGAGAGAGAGAGAGAAAAAAAAAGAAAGAGAGACCTAGAACAGAAATACTTTTAGTCAGTTTAACAGGAGCAGATGACAAAACGCCGCGCACGCACATTCATCCACCGGCCGCGGTTTTGATGAGGTGAACTGTCCAGCACAGACGCTCCACCGACCCCTCCTCTGCACCCTGGGATTGACCCTTGACCCCCTGTCTGCCTGTCTGACAGAGCCCTGCTTGACGACTCAACATGCCTCTGCTCAAGTCTTCCACCCGGGACACAACAGGCCCAGAGAGAGCAGAGATAGAAGGTTCTTTTCCTCCAGGACAGGTTCTTAATTGCCTCGTTTATAATCTGTAGCAATCTAGATGAGTAATTGCCGCAGAGGCACACGGATACCACAAAGACCTTCGTTAAACTGAATTATGCTAAACAAAGTCATTCATTGAGCCTAATTTATTGGATGGTCACAGTACGTCTCTGTAGTGCCTTTGAGTATTGGTCCTCAGAAAGGATGTAATCCTGAGGTGAGGATGTAATTCTGAGACGAGGATGTTATAATATACTGTATATATTATGAGGTAAGGTTGTTATACTGAAGTGAAGCTATTTCTCTGAGATTGGAGAACCAGGACAATGTTTGCGGTCAACATAGGACTTGAACACTGGGTTCAGCCAATCAAACGTTCTCCTGAATCTTCACGTCATCTTTCCAGCATTTTCCAATCCTTTCAGAGCAGCCCACGTGGCTGTTTTTAGATTTACATCCTTCAGCCTCGAGCACGATAAGATCTACGCAGGAATTTTAAACAATAAGATCGATGTTAGATCAAACAGTTCCACTAAACCACTGTTTTTGGTTACCAACTGTTACGAGATATCAGAGCAGGAGTTGCCTGAAACACGGATCAGAAAGGCTTCTGATCTCCATCCACGGTCAAAGTCACGCCCAGGCACAGGGAGTAAAGGAAGCGCATCGCGCATTTACCTCAGACTTCAGGAAGCCCACGCTTGGGAAACTGCAATTCACCGATCCGCGTTCGGACGTGCCGGTGTGGAGTGTAGCGTTCGGGGAGAGGGGTGGCGGGCAGGGGTGGCAGTGGGGGGGGGGGGGGGAGGGGGTTGCGCGGGGGGGGTGGGGGGGGGGGGACAGGTGGAGACGGGACCAGAAGAGCTGACGCCGCCACATCGGCCGAGATGACTAATGGAGCCGGAATGAGCCGGAATGCATGTGGAGGCGCTGGAGGGGGGCATGAGGGGATGCAGGCTCACGGTCGGGGGCTCGGGGAGGAGAGAGACGCAGGAAATGGAACAGAAGGAGCGAGACGATGGAGAAACAGGGTTAGCCTCGGGCGAGGAGGGAGAGAAGGAGAGGGGAGGGACTGTGTAGAGGGGAGGAGAGGAGAAGGGTTGTGGGGGAAAGGGAAAGAAGAAAAGGAGACAGAAAAGAGGGAGGGAGGGAGGGAGGGAGGGGGGGGGGGAGGGGGAGGGAGGGAGGGAGAGGGAGGGAGGGGGGGGAGGGAGGGAGGGGGGGGAGGGGAGGGGAGGGAGGGGAGAGGAGGGGGGGGAGGGAGGGAGGGAGAGGGAGGGGGGGGGAGGGAGGGAGGGGGGGGGGAGGGAGGTAGGGGGGGAGGGGGGGGGGGGGGAGGGAGGGAGGGAGGGAGGGAGGGAGGGAGGGAGGGAGGGAGGGGGGGGAGGGAGGGAGCACTCAAACGCGAGCGCCTTGAATAGAACCCATGTTTAGTTTTTTTTACGTCCATCCTTTTGTATCTACAATGCATAGGGGAACAGTTAACCCTGTACGTTCAGAGACTATTCTGTCAGCATGTGGATGTTCTTAAAATAACCTCCTGGAAGGACCTCTGTATGTGACATCCAGAACAACATCTGGTTGGTACAAGACAAAAAAAAATATCATAAATCCTCACTCCCATCTTTGACCGGTCACACTTTGAACATTTAAATGCGTTTGTCGGTCCCCAAAAACAGTCCCTACCCACACACAAACAAACAAACAAAACACAAACACATTGGCAATTCATCACGCAAACAGTCTGCATCAATAAAGCATTGGCCGTTACCGAACTAGAACAACTAGAATGACATTGTTATCTGGTGTTTAACCAAGCACTGCTGAGGGAACACGTTCACAGCCCGGAACGTTCTCCTGCCACGCAAACAAAAGTCCACTTGTGGAAGTCCTGACACCAGAATGCTGGGCGCCAGAGCCGCTAGCTAGGCTAACACACTGGTTTTCACGATGCCAACCGATTTAGACACGTTTGGTCAATGTATGCGGCTATCTTTCCTCTGAATCTCACTCTTTCTCTCTCTCTGTCTTTCTCACTTCCTTTTCGGTATCTGTCTCTCTTTTTTGCTGTCTCTCTCTCTCTCTCTCTCTCTCTCTCTAACACACACCACAGCTGTCAGAGGGGAGAGTGTGTGCGTGCCTCCCGCTGTCTCTCCCGCCAAGCTGTGGAGGATCAGCAGAGAGATACTGCAGCTTGTGTTCCTGTACAACCGTCGGCGCTCTCTCTTATCTTATCAGGGTTCAAGTGGCCCGCTAGATGAGAGAGAGTGTGCAAGTCTGTGTGAGTGGGTGTGTGTGTGTGTGTGTGGGGGGGAGAGCGGGAAGGGTGGGTGGGTTTCTGTGTGTGTGTTTGTCAGGATGATACACACTCCAGTGACAGGCAACGAGATGATTCTATCTGCCACAGCTCTCTGTGTTTGTGGGTGTGTGTGTGTGTGCCTGGGTTTAAAGAGGTGGAGGACAGATATCTGTTTGGACAGATTGTGTGTACAGTAAGAAGTTATATGAGGGCATTCAAGCGATTGCACGGATGTGCCCGCTTCTCTCAGCTAGGCACCTGGTGTTGGTGGGGCTGCTGAGGGCACCTGGTGTTGGTGATGCTGCTGAGGGCAGCTGGTGTTGGTGGGGGCTTCTGAAGGCACCTGGTGTTGGTGGGGCTGACTGAGGGCAGCTGGTGTTGGTGGGGCTGCTGAGGGCAGCTGGTGTTGGTGGGGGCTGCTGAGGGCAGCTGGTGTTGGTGATGCTGCTGAGGGCAGCTGGTGTTGGTGGGGCTTCTGAAGCACCTGGTGTTGGTGGGGCTGCTGAGGGCAGCTGGTGTTGGTGGGGCTGCTGAGGGCACCTGGTGTTGGTGGGGCTGCTGAAGGCACCTGGTGTTGGTGGGGCTTCTGAAGGCACCTGGTGTTGGTGGTGCTGCTGAGGGGCACCTGGTGTTGGTGGGCTGCTGAGGGCACCTGGTGTTGGTGGGGCTGCTGAGGGCACCTGGTGTTGGTGGGCTGCTGAGGGCAGCTGGTGTTGGTGGTGATGCTGAGGGCACCTGGTGTTGGTGATGCTGCTGAGGGCAGCTGGTGTTGGTGGGGCTGCTGAGGGCAGCTGGTGTTGGTGGTGATGCTGAGGGCACCTGGTGTTGGTGGGGCTGCTGAGGGCAGCTGGTGTTGGTGGTGATGCTGAGGGCACCTGGTGTTGGTGATGCTGCTGAGGGCAACTGGTGTTGGTGGGGCTGCTGAGGGCAGCTGGTGTTGGTGATACTGCAGAGGGCACCTGGTGTTGGTGGGGCTGCTGGTAGGGTTTCTGCCTCTGGCTGCTCGTCATGGCGATGGCATGCGGGTGTTCCAGAGAGTTCTCTGTGTTTATGCAGTGCTGCGTGTCGCTGGGAAAACAGCAGAGTGTGCTACTTGATATTTACACACACATCCTCCTCCTCACGCATGACAGCTCCCTCATGGCCTGTCAGACAGCTATAAACAGAGGAGAGAGGGGAGGGAGGGAAGGAAGGAGGGAGGGAGATACAGGGAGAGGGGGAGAGAAAGGGAGGGACAGGGGGGAGTGAGGGACAAGGTGAGAAGAAGAGGAGGATTGCAGTGACAAATGGGAAAAGATGGAGAGAAACAGAGAGAGAGAGAGAGAGAGAGAGAGGGGAGAAAACATTTTATAAGGGGAGAGGGAGAGGTATAGAAATGATCAGACAGATGGGTTTAATGACGGGATTGTCTAAAGATTAGAGGAAATGATTGAAGGAAACACAGAGTGGGATGGAGGATGGAGGGAGGGAGAGTGGGAGAGCGATGTCGGCAGACGGTTTATATTTATGTCTAATATAGACACGATCGGCTCTTAGTCTTACAACAGTCTCAAAGGACTTATACCGGCAACTCATCATTATTATCACCATCATCATCGGACTATCACCACCTCCTTCTCACTGCCAATCTGAAAATACAGAATAATTATCATCTTTTTATATCGTTATCGTGATTTCTGGCTGCATTCTTTATCTGAATGACTCCGTTCGGATCCTCCATCCTGTCCCGGCGTCCCCCAGAACCCCTTGGCTGCCAGTGCCCCTGTCCCAAGCAGCGCGTCTGTCCTCCGTTGGGCAGAAGCTACCCACAAGCTCTGCAAGCTGTGAGCGTGACCCTGCATCTTCAGTTAGGACTGTCCTCCTCTCTGAGCTGGACGGGGCCACATCGGTGAGTCGCTCGGCCGCCATCTGCCCTCCTGGGTAGGGGTGCTGGTGGGGGTGGTGGATGGTGGATGGGCTGGTGCTGCTGGGGAGAATCCGCGTTCGGATCCAGCCCGTATTCTCATCCGCAAGCGAAACACCATCGCCTTCACCAACAGCAAAACATCCTCGCTGGTCTCCTCTCTCTCTCTCCTTCCTCCTTCTCTCTCTCTTTCTCTCGCTCCCTCTCTCTCCTGCGACTCCACTCCCGCGGAGGCAATCCGTTCATCGCATTCGCATCGGCGCCAATTACGCAATTAGGCCTTTTAAAACGAAGCTCTGCAGTCGCTCTAACGACGGTCCAATCTCCGAGGAGAGCGAGCGCGCTCTCAAGTAAGCGCTCTCTCTTCAGCCGCGACTGAAACATCGGCTAATGAGACGGAAGGCAGCTCGGGGGAAAGCTGCAGGACAGGAGCGGGAGAAGAGGAAGGAGGGAAACAAACAAGGACTCGAGCACTCGAAGGAAGGCAGACCCTCGAACCGGATAATATACATTTTTTATTACGTGTTATTTACATATTGAACAGTATGGTACAGCAACAGGAGGAGACAGGAGACTTCCTGTGTGGGGTCTTTGGCTTGGGGAGGAAAGACAGCATCCCCCCCCCCCCGCCCAGGAGACGGGCTGGGAGTGGGCTGGGAGTGGGCTGGGAGTGGGCTGGGATGAGGACCAGGGCCGGGGAGGGAACAGGGGGGGGGACTGAGACAGTCGCGTCTTCAGTCTGAAGAGGACAGACGGCTGCCGCAGCTGGACGGACAAACGAGGTCAGACGCACACGCCGGAGCACTGCTAATCCCCCCCCCCTCCCCCTCTCTCCCGCCACCACCCTCCCTGGTCTAATGACGGCAAGGTATTCCTCAGAGGGAGAGAAAACAGCGGATGAAGGAGGGGAGAGAGGGGGAGAGGCGGGAGGGAGACGGGAGGGATGGAGGGAGGGGGGCGGAGGGAGGGAGGGAGGGAAACGTAGAGCGAGATGAATGTGCGGGGTCTGCGAGGTGAGGAGATGTTTTATGATTAGATCACCGATACCCTTGAGACTTCTGCTGGATCCCTGCTCCTGAAATCCAGGAAACACACACACACACACACAGAGAGAGAGGAGCAGAAGGCTGGAGCTGTAAATCACCCGCGCGCAGGCTTCACCTCCTGAGGAGAGGGAGGCGGGGGGAGAGCGGGGTTATCAGGGCAGCCAGCGAGAGCAGAGCAGACGACTGGATTAACACCTGCCACAACCAGATAATCTGCTCGGCGGCTATGATATTATCGCCGTCCCCCCCAAAAAAGCACACAGAAAATGCTGAAATGCGGGGAGATTATGTTTTGGGGGGGGGGGGGTGGGGGGTGGAGGGCGGGGATGTTTCCAATCCCAAAAGGAACTACGCGCCGGGTTGAAAGGTCGTTCGTCATGAGCGTGAGGAGGGGGGAGGGGGCTGCTGCAGGGACAGATGTGAGCAGGACTACGGTACGGCATCAACCCTGACCCCCGGCCCATTACCCGATGATGTCATGGCTCTGCCGGAGACATGAAGAGAGGGGCGCAGATGCGTTCGCCATCTAGTGTCCAGCACGGTGTACTGCAGGTCACGTTTGACCCCTTTCCACGCTAGTTCAAAGCACATTTCACCAGCATAATCCCAAATATAAAAAAAATATATTTATAGAATGTATATATTGTACACGTTGCACCAGTTGAAGACACTATTCATATGATTTGCACAAAATAGCACAAGTAACTAACTTGGTACTTTCGAGCCTACTTCTCTCTCTGGCTTTCTGTTAAAACGAAACGTGAATTTAAGTAACAGGAATGTAACAGGTAAGTAACAGGAATGTTTTCATTGAAATCATCCTACTTAAGTTCCCTCCATTTTTCCCCCCTTTCCTAAGACATGAAGACAACCCCGAGATTCTGTATTTCATGAACAGATTCACAACACACATACATCACATACGAGTCAATGAAAAACCTGGGATGGGATATGGAGGCGTCGCACGCGCTTAACGCTGTCACGACAATTTCTACACAACACAACCCCCCATGATCGTCATCCCAAATACGGACATCCGATTTCGCCATCGCGCTGGACTGACCAGTTGAAGACTTGAATGCCTGTGTGTGGGTGTGTGTGTGTATAAACCCAATTTGTTGAACGGATGCAGAGATGTGTGTGAGCAGGAGTGTGTGTCTTCTCCACAGCTGGGGAAGTATAAAATAAACACCCTCGTCACACTCTCAAAGGGTGCCGGGATTGCCAGTCTGTCTCTCCGAGTCATTAAGGAGAACGCTGGTGATATGCAGCCACCTCACACACACACACACACACACACAAACACGGGGGGGGGGGGGGGGGGGGGGGACACACGACAGCAAAGACAACACGGACACGAGAGGCGGGAGATAAAGGATGCATGTGTGTGTGGGGGAAGGGGAGGGGGGAGCTATATCAGCGATGATATACCACAGACACTTCCCTCCTCTTGTGTGTGTGTGTGTGTGGGTGTGAGGTGGCGATTTCAGTCGCGAAGGTGAACCGGATGTTTTACGTCACGGCGTTCCCAGGTCCCTCCTGTGCGCCCAGTAGTACGGGCGCGGGTCCGAATGCGGCTTTGCCAGCCAGGTCAAGTGGAGCAGGCCCGCAGACAAGGTCAAAACCCCTGGGTGGGGAGGGGGGCTGGCGGGGCCGCAGCCGGAGGAGGCTTTCCTTCCGAACGTCTCGCCGGGTCCCGGTAGGTCCAGGCCCCCCCCCCCGGGGGGGTTGGAAACGCTCCTGCTTGGTATTTTCTCTACCGTCGTT
>CM059332.1:3644355-3674285 GCA_030340685.1 Protosalanx chinensis
AAGTTAGCTTCACACCCCTTTTCCACATGGTACATGTGTTTTACAGTCCAGGTTTAGAGAATCTAAACTGTATACTGCTATAGGGAGTTTACGCTAACTATTTGAGGAAAAATAATAAGAAAATAATACGATAATTACTTGAGTATTATTTGAATACATTGTACACATTATTATTTACATAAATATATAGATTAGATTACTTGCATAAATGGGTGACATTTCTGGACTGTGATCGATTTATGTAAATAAACTGAGTGTTCTGAATTTGAAGTTTACGTTAGTGTAAAGACTAATTCTTAGCTTGACATGTTTACTTCTATTCTAAACACTGTTCCGTTGGGTTTTTGGTTCTGGTTTGAATGTTCCACACGTGCTAAAGGCCATTTGGGCAGACATGAAAGGCTCACATAGCTGAACGTCTTTGGTCTTGAATCCAACACTACTGTCTTCTGTCTTGAAAAACCTCTTCGATGGAATAAATATGGAGGATTCGTGACCAGGTCAAGCCAACACAGGAAGGAAGCAGAGAGAGAGGGAGAGAAAGACAAGAGAAAGGGGGGGAGTGAGAGAAAGAAGTGAGGAAAAGATTGAGGACAAGAGACAGAGAGAGAGGTTTAAAAAGAAAAACTGCTTTGACAGATGAAGCTAGGAAGGGAGCGAGAGCAGAGAAAAGCAGAAGAGAGAGAAAAAGCAGAAGAGAGCTTCTTCAGAGGGGTTCGTTTCTTACTCCGGTAACCTCCCTCTTCTTGACACAGTCTGGGAGGCTGGCAGGCGCTAGCACCCCCAGCATGCACCCCTCAGGCAGCCAAACGATCAAAGCTCCAGCAGCCCAGGACCGCTGGGCTCTCCGGCCCCTGACACGCTGCCCGCATTTCCCTCAATAAACCCTCTGTCATCGAGACGGCCGTCGTGTCCGGCCGAGGATGAACTTGCTTTCCCGCGACGCTCGCTCCGGTGACAGGTGTCGGTGCCTGTCCCCACCCTCACCTCAGACACAGGAAGAGCAGGACGGCGGGGGTCGCTCGTCGTGTTTTTCGACGGTTTTCGATTTCCTTCTGGGACACTCCTACCCCCACCCCCCCCCCCCCCCCACCCCCCCCCCCACTTCCAGCGTCACACGCATGGGTCAACGCGTTCACGCCCGTCCCGACCCGCCCTCAACCCGAAGAGATCGCCCCTCCCCCCAGTCTCCTTCCCCCTGCACCTCATCACCACCTCTCCTCTCTGGAAAAAGCACCTCCTCGTCTGGGCGCTCCTCCGCTCCACTGTCCCGCGAGGATCGTACCTCGGTGGTCTTGGGGATCACGGACGTGACCCTCGGAAGGCGCCGGAGAGAGAAGCATCTAGACGTTTGTACCTTTGATAAATTCCCCGGGTGATATAACCTTAATGGTCTCTGCCAGCGCTGCCTCGAAGGAGCCTGGTAGATAAATCAATGTAGTGTGAGGCCCAGGGGAGGGCGCGACGAGATCGGCAGTCCAGGACTTCATGACTGGGTAGCCGGGGGGGGGGGGGGGGGGGGGGGGGGGGGGGGTTCAGCTGTCTACTGCCTGCGGTGGAGCCGCTGGAGCGGAACGCATACAGAGTTTGTGCGTGTGTGTTTGGGGGTGACTGTGTGTGTGTGGGGGAGGGGGTGTGTGTCTGTGTGTTGTGGTGATGACTGTGTGGATCACACACACACAATACTTCAAACGCCATCCCTGGATCAAAACCTTGCAGCAATACTCATCTACTAAGGTTTTCTAGTCACTAAAGAGTCGCACGGCGAATGCCAATGAGCAAAATCTGTGTGGTCAGTCAGGCGAAGGCATATAGCTGTTTCACCCCTATTCAAATGAACAGACCTTCCAATAAAATAAAAAATGAAACGCTTTTTTTCCTTCTACCGTTTCCAAGAGAACAGGCTCACGTGGGAAACGTACATCCTTCGTCTGCGTTTTCATGGATTCAACCGTTTACGTCGACGGCGCTTACAGGATTCGGGGCGATCGCCCCCTACGGGTGAAGCTGTGACCCTGCAGCCGCAGCAGCAGCAGGGTCGTTCTGGAGCCTTATCTGGGACTGGGGGCCGTCTCAGCGCAGTCTGGGAGCTACAGAGAAACGGGACACACGCTGCCGTTTCGTGAGCGAAAGCAAAACGACAACAGTGAGTAAACATTCCATTATAATCAGGTAGTCAGGTGGCTCAAAGGCTGTGATCGGAAGGTTGCAAGTTCAATTACCGGCTGTGGCTTCATGATGTTGCCTCCTTGGCCAAGCCACTACACCCTATTTGACTCAGGGGGGAATGTCCTTGCACTTGGTTTAAGTTGCTCTGGATAAGAGCTAAATATAGTCGCTTGTTTTGATCCTTCTGATGGGATTAAACCCGTACCTGTTTGGGACCTAGTCTTGACAGGACAGTGAATGGACTAACATCGATCACACGGCCGATCGTTTCATCCACAGCTCCTGACCCTAACCAGCAGAGGCGGATGGCGCTGGAGGTGGCAGACAGAGCCGTGGGTGCCATCATCGGAGAGCGGCAGTGGCGGACGCAGCAGGTAAGATGCCCGTCACAGCTGACCTGACCCGGATCCTCCTGCCCATCAGCGGGACCTTCTGCTGTTGATCTGAGAGGGGCTGCATGGCTATCACCCGACATCTGCACGTCGCTGCTGCTGATAGAGCCTGCAGAAGGGCGTTCCCCCTCTCTCTCTCTCTCCCTCCCCTCCCTCCCATCTATTCTTTCCTCTCACACCCTTTGTATTTCTACGTCTTCCTCTCCCTCTCTCTCCCCCGCTCGTTCTTCTCCACCCTCTACCTCTTCCTCGAACTCCCTTTACCCCTCTCTTTATTTATTTTTCTCCCTTCCACCCTTCTTTCTGCCCCGTCATGGTCATAAAAAAAAAAGAATGAGCCAAAAGCAAGCCAGATCAAAACAGCTCCCATTATTCAATTGTCTGGAGTCTAGCCTGCTGCTTTAGATTTGAGTTGCACTACAGACCAGATGTTACAGCAGAAAGTTCCTTTAAAAGAAGAAGCAATCCGTATATTTGGTAAAAGAAATACTATATATGTATACTCTATAATATATACTCTATAATGTATACTCAGCTCAATGCTATCGTTTTTGCGTGTCTGGCTTATTGATCACATGGATGTATCATTAATTTCATCAGCCGGACTCAGCTTAGCAGTGCGCCTCTAGAACGAAAACTAACATTAACAACTCGACTTCACACACAGACACGCCCATACAGACACTGAGACAAACAGCTGAACCAGCCATGATTCTGGCACAGGCTGTGTCCTGGCCCCTGAGCTCCACACCGCACACTCTAGAATCGCTAGCCCAGCTTGGGAGCGGTTCTCTGCAGCGAGGTCAAGCTGACGTCACCCCTCTCCCCCCTGTCTCCCGGGGGGGACCTCCGCCGGTCCAGCCCAGCCCCATGCACTGGATCTACAACCCGGACCGGCTCGTCGAGGTTCTGACAGATCTGGAACCCAGCCCCGAGTTCCGTCCGCAGTCCCGCCAACCCGTTCTACCGGCGGACAACGGGAGAGCAGACCTGCTATGGAGACCAGGCCTACGTTCTGCTGGAGTCCCTGAAGGAATGTGGAGGTAGAACCTGGAGTCTGCTACCAGTGAGTGTCTGGAACTCATACATGCATATTCTTAACAATAATAACAGGCAAAAAAATTATTATATATTTTATACTCGCTCTTCTTGACTGTCAAAAGGTCAAAAAGGTCACAGAAAAAAAAACATCAAAGTCATTCATCACATGCTACACACAGAGTATCTAGAACAGGGGTGTCAAACTAGTGCCATCGAGGGCCAAGAGGGTGCAGGTTTTCGTGTCAACCAAGCACTATACCAGCTGATTTCACTAAGTAGAGAAACTTGTTAGTGAAATCAGCTGGTATAGTGCTTGGTTGAAGTCAAAACCTGCACAAGTTTGACACCAACGGTCTAGAACCTTCTTTCACACCAGTTCTTAGAATGTCAGGGCCCAGTCCAATAAATCTACGGAATCAGATCCATTCCGTAGGCCCGATTCCCGAATGCGTCGTTGGGTTTTGTCCCTCAGGTCTGAACGTGGAAGACTTGACCGAGCGAACCTACACGTTCTTTGGCAAAGGAACCGTGTACGACCTGCCTCTCAACGACCCCTACAGAGAGAAAGGAGGTGGGTCCTCATTGGCTGACACGCTCTCGTGGAAATCACACGTGTTTTTGGTTCAGGGGTGGGGGGGGGGTGGGGGGGGGGTTTGGATCTGGTGTCAACAGAGACCCCGCTTAATAAAACCTTTACTCAGTTTTCCCAGGAAAAATCCCCTTGTATAACGCAGACAAACTTCCTCCTGGTTAAGCACGAGAGCCACAATGGGCCACTTAACTCGCCCGCCGTAGTCGGACATGCAGCTGTTTACAAGCTGTTAAAGACCGTGCCCATTCAAACCATGTAGAAGCCAGTTTCCCCTGTCAAAGGGAGAAATATTTAACTGATATTTAATAGTGTTAAACAAGATCAAAATAACGAAATGCTTTGATGTACATGCGAGGTTACGAATGATTGAAGGATTCGATTGAATGATTGATTCGTTTCGTTGATGATGCGCTCTTTGATTGGTTGGTCGGTTAATTGGCTGAGTGGCTGATTGGTTGTTTTTGGTGACGTCTGGCAGGTCCGAAAGCCGTCCTCCCCATCGATGGGCCCTGGAGGAACGGCAGCATCAAGGCCTTCATCCGAAACGTCGACGAGGGCAAGGAAGAGACCGGTAACCACGACGACCCCAACCCCGAGACGCAAGGCAGGACACGCCCCTCCGTAGTCGTGAACCAATCATGCCGTCACACCGACAGGAAGTGGGGGCGGAGACTCAGAGAGTCGTGTTTGGGTTGCAGGATGTGAGGCGGACTGTCAGATGGACGGGGTCGCCAAGCTGGCCCCTGTGGTCGCCATGTACGCCGGGAAGCCCGACATGCTGGACAAGGTGGAGGCGGGCGGTCCGCGTCCACCCAGAACTACGATCCGTGCGTGGCCGTAACCATGGCGGCCGCCAGGTGAGAACGCTTGAGTCCAGTCCTGAGGAGACGCTCTCTCGATTCGTCTTCGCGTTTTGTTTTTCTTCGAAAGAGACCGTTTGTCAGTGGGACAGGAAGCAGACTCTGAGTGTGATTTGTGTGCGAACAGGGTTCTGGACTTCTTCATCCTGAATGGACCCAGTCCGGACGTCCTGGACGTTGTTTTGGCCCAGCTCGAGGATCCAAACAGAAACCAGCCCCAGGATCTGGACAGCGCTGTGATCGGTGGGTCTCTCTAACGTCCTCTACCCTTGACTTAGGCCAGGTTTGGGGCAATCCCGGTCCTCGGTGGCCGCTGTGCTGAAAGGTTTGAGATGTTTCCCTGCTCCAGCACACCTGATTCAAATGAACGGGTCGTTATCAAGCTCTGCGGAAGCCTGATAAGGATTGTTCGTTAGCATCAGATGTGCTGGAGCAGGGAAACATCTAAATCCTTCAGGACAGCGGCCCTCGAGGACCAGAATTGCCCACCCTTGATTTGTAGAAAACTTGTATAAAAACACGAATTTAGGGTCCAGAACTACAATATCAGCAGAGTACGGGTCACACACAGATGTGGACAAGACGTGAGACAAACTAGTTTATGAACCAGCAAAACAGTAAGACTTCGTATGTACAGTATAGGAACCACGTGGCGAGTGATTCATCAATTCAATCCCCTCTCCTTTCGCAGGCCATATTGTCCAGGTTAGGGACAACCTGAGCACGGCTATTCAAGAGCTCACTCCTGCCGTGTTCACCAACACATGAGGTGGGTGTGCTCGTCAGCGTGGCAGCGGGCCGCCAGCAGGTTCCAGTCTGTCCACTTGGCACGGCAGCGCGCTCACCGTCGGCATATCCGCTAGGATCTCTCCAAAAGGCTGCCCCCCCCCTTCCATTCCCGCCCTCTCTTTCCTTCTCTCTCTGTCTCTCTCTCTCTTTCTCTCTTTCTCGCACCCCCACCCGCTCTCTTCCTCTCTCTCCTTTCCTCCTCTCTGTCTCTCTGTCTCTCTCCCTCTCTCTCTCTCTCACCCCCACCCTCTCTCTTCCTCTCTCCTTTCCTCCTCTCTCTGTCTCTCCTTTCTCTCTTTCTCTCTTTCTCTCACCCCCACCCGCTCTCTTCCTCTCTCTCCTTTCCTCTTCTCTGTCTCTCTGTCTCTCTCCCTCTCTCTCTCTCTCACCCCCACCCTCTCTCTTCCTCTCTCCTTTCCTCCTCTCTCTGTCTCTCCTTTCTCTCTTTCTCTCACCCCCACCCTCTCTCTCCCTCTCTCTCCTTCCCTCCTCTCTCTGTCTCTCTTTCTCTCTTTCTCTCACCCCCACCCTCTCTCTTCCTCTCTCCTTCCCTCCTCCTTCATCCCTGTCTCTCTCTCTCTCTCTGGCCTTCTCTCTCCTCTTTCTCCCCTTAATCTTTCTCCCTTTCTCTTTCATCTCTCCCTCTCACCTTTGATGGTACAGCTAATGAATCCCCCCTCTTGTTTTCCGCTCTGCCTCACAAGCAGGGGAGCGAGGGAGGACGCGTTAACATTTGGGAAGGAGGGGTGCGGTCTGGAAGGTGCTAGAGCAGAGTGCCAGCGGGCCGCGTCTCAATAGTCCGAGACAACCTGTCCCTGTACTTGTTATAAGTCACTCTGGGCAATAGCGTCTGCTAAATGTAAATGTAAGAAATGCACCTTGCTGATTTCCGCCTTCCTCTTGATTTCTCCTTTTGTCCCGGGGCCGTGGTGTTCCTCGGTTCCTGGGCTGGGTCGGGGTCCTTGGTCCGGGGCCGTGGTGTTCCTCGGTTCCTGGGCTGGGTCGGGGTCCTTGGTCCGGGGCCGTGGTGTTCCTCGGTTCCTGGGCTGGGTCGGGGTCCTTGGTCCGGGGCCGTGGTGTTCCTCGGTTCCTGGGCTGGGTCGGGGTCCTTGGTCCGGGGCCGTGGTGTTCCAGCCGTGCCTGGGGCGTTCCAGGGGGCCCTCCACGTGGCCGTGACCCACAGCCAGCTGGACGAGGCGGTCAGGAGCACCATGCGCTGTGGAGGCTGCACTGCCAGCAGGGCCTCTTTCATCGGGGCCTGCCTGGGGGCCAAGGTCACATCAATACTGCTAAAAGTTATAACACAGGCTCCATAATGAAATAAATATGGATTCAATATATTTTTTTTATTATAGATCATTGTTGAATACTGCATATATTAGTAGTTTCACGTTTTATTAGTTTGTGAATTATGTTATTTACCACGCAGCGTTAATACATGGTTTATTTTCGTCTGAATGAACTTGTTTTGGTTTATGTGTGTTTGCAGGTGGGTCTTCAGGGGATTCCAGAGTCCTGGAAGCAGAGAACCTTGAGATACCCTCTCCTGCTTGAACTAGCTCAGAACATCGTCAGCTCCCAGCGAGCCTAGTTCCCCCCCCCCCCCCCAGCTGTTCTAAGTAAAGGCCAGGCTTTCAGACAGTGTGCTAAATTGCATTTCCAGGCACAGCTTGTACATTTGGCAAAAACAGTTCATGAAAGTTTCGTTCTAAAGCAACATGTGATGAACGGAACATGAGGCTTCTGGTTTTGTCGGATTACGCTCGTTGTGTCGACGTGGGGAAAATAACGTATTTGATATGTTGCGTGCTCTTTCCAGTATATTTTGGGGGGTCTTTTCAGCTTCGTTTATTTTGATAGTGAAAAGGACAGTGACAGAGAGAGAGGGAAAGATGTCCAGGATGTGGACCAAGGGGTAGAATCAAACCAGGTCCTCTGTATTAAGGCTTTAGCCAAAGCGACACACACTCCGTCCAGTGAAACATCCCATATCGACCGCAAACTTGACTGAAAGAGGAAGGACGTTTGGCAATGGAGAAGTTAACAGCAAGAACTTAACTTTCTGCTGTTCAGTAAAAAAAAAAAAAAAAGAGATAAATGTGAGAAACTATTTGCCCTTAGCCACCACTGGCTTTTCCTTGCATTTGAATACTGATAACCCCGACATAAATTAGAAGCCGTTCGCTTGCAGTCATTTCAGGAGGGGGGAACTTCTTTGGCTGGAGAGGAAGTGGATTTCAGCAGGTTTCAAGGCTGGCCCTCCCTCCTGGTGAGCGCTTCGTCCGATTGAAAAAACAGACAGAACGATTGAGTGGAACAAGCGACGGACAGCGATTTACCCAGATCTCCCGGGACTCGCTCTCTCCTCCGAAACATGCTGACTTCCTGCCTGCCATGTTGGCACCAAGTCCGCTGACGATCTCTCATAAACCCACCATGTGGAACAACGCCAGAGTCTTAATGTCTCTGACATGGAGAGTGGCTGGGAGGGAAAGATTTAAGATGCGCATAAAAGTATTTTGTTGTATAAAGTCCCTTGGACATTGTTACATTAAGTAAATGGAAGTTGTGGTTAGCGGTACTCCTTGGTACATGATTTGCTCGTTAATGTGGCTGAATTAATAAAGTTAATGAATGTATTTCTGTCACGCATATTACCCGTTTGAAGGGAGGAAAGCCCATTAAACAGGATTGCTCGCGTTTTCTCAAATGTGTCGTGTTCTTTGCTACCGTATTGTTTACGGCCCAGTTTAACTGCTCTGAAAAGACTTCGTTTCGAACCAGAACCTTAAGCACCCGTGCAGATTCCAGATGGAAAGCAGAAACAAGCCCTTCCACCGAACACAATAACAGCGTTCGGATTGAATATGTAACTTCACACGTCGAAAACCCTGCTGTCCTCAGCAAACGGGGGGGGGGGGGGGGGGGCGACCCGAGCGCAAGCGTGCGCCCGGACAGGGGAGGAATCCTCTCACCCACTTCCTCCCACGCAGCAGGTATCGGACTGCATCCGAGGTAATTGCATCCAGACCTCGGAGGGAAGGTGTGTTGTTTTTCACGTCCACGTCTTCAAAACCTTTTTTTTTTTCTTCTTCTTTTCTTTTCTTTTTTTTCCAAAGAGCCAGGACTCACCGGGAGAGGGAAAATTGTTATTCCAGTGCTCTTCGTCCTCAGTCAGCAGAACAAGCAGTGTTCATGTTATCTGTTGAGCCCTCTGAATATCTGACCGTCCGACCGTCAACTCGCCTTTGTTAGATGATGTGATAGAGATAGAGATGTGTGTATATTCATGGGGCACCGATACCTGCAGTCTACCTCCCTATCATTCCCCTCCCTACCGCGGCACTAAAGCTTTGAGGGCAAAGCAACAGCTTTTTCTGTGAATTTAAGGGTTACTTTACCATGTAGCTGAACTTTTGGTCCATTTATTTTATGTTCAATATGTTATGAGTCATATTTAGTCAACGGTTTTCCTCAGCAGGGCCTGCAGAAAGCACAGGGCTGCTCTTTAAAAAAATGAAAACCGTTCGCCTCAGATTCTGTTCAGTGAGCTGGATGTGGTTAAATCATTTAGAGGGCCTTCTGAAAGCAGCCATGTTAACATGGGCTGAGCTGCCTCTGGAGTCCTCACACTGTGTCTGCCAAGCACAACTTAAGCAAACATCATGGACCCTACAATCTGTTCTCTCACATCACAAGCCACAGCCTGGCTGCAGGGAATACTGGGCAGGGCAACAACCAAAAAAATAGTTTTACACACCCAACAGTTTTATAAGTACATTTATAGAATTAGAAATGGGGAGCCTACTGTGTGTGTCTGAGCTTCTCTCTGTCCTCTTCCGGAAGGTTCTTGGTCGGGAGATGCTCTCCCCACTCCGGTAGAGCCGCTCTCGGTGGCGGCACCTCGGCAAACACGGAGATGACACGGCCTGTCGGTCATCCCGAGTCGAGCCGAGGTCTGACATCTACAAACAGGCGACAGAACCACAGAACTACAACTGTTTGTTTTGGGTTTAGGTGTGAGAGTGAGGGGTCAGCTGAGGGCATGGCTGGGGGATGCAGCAGAGCCCCGGGCAGGGCAGGGCAGCGCTGAGCCGTGTGTCTAATCAGGCCATCCTGACCGGAGATGTGTGGTAGGTTAGGACGGTGTTAGTCAGACTTGAGTCATCCTGCTTATGTAAGACAGAGCACGCTCACTAGGCCTTATTCAAGCCTTATGTTGTATCTGACGACAACATATGAGAAAGACAGGTCAGACATTGTCCACTGTCCAAGCCCCGGTCCAGGGCTTCCACCATCCCTGTCCTCCCCAGCCTGGTGCCCTGCCTCTTCAGCCCCCCTCCCTCCCTCCTCTGGTTCCCTCCGGCCCCCTGGACCAGAGCTGGTCGGCCCAGCTGCGATAACCATCACACAGGCCCTCATCGCTCCCCCCGGTACGACCGACGACTCCTACTGATTGGACGTCCATCATTTAACGTCCCTCAGCGCTCGCTCGTCTGCATATCGAATTCAAAGTGCAAGTTTAGTTTTTCCTGAAAGGAACGCAAGGAAGAGCTCCGTTTTAAGGAGGAGCTCACCGTTACAAGCGTCATGAAAGCTGGGTTGCACGGCGTTCAGGATCACGCGTTCGCTTCGTGGTGAGTTTTGCATCAGATTATAGTGGGCTGCAGGAGTGAGACAACATATCATTTTATCCCTGCGTTATCATACACGACAATATATTGTGAGCTTAGTGAGCGACACAGGATAATGTATCAAACAGCAATGCAGGACTATGGATCCCAGTTAATAGGGGTTTATACAAGACAGTGAATCCAGCACCGAGTAAGCTGCACACTATACTGGATCCTGTGGGGACAGACGTCAACGTTTCTCTGGAGGTTCCCAGCGATGAAAGCATAACAAGGGTCTTTCCTGTCTCCGTGGCGATGGCGACAGACCTATCGGCACCGTGTGACAGGAAGACAAAGGCCCCGCCCACGAGGGGCCCGAATCCACCAACCGCAGGCAGCCGGAGATGAAAAGAGGAAGTGCGAGGCGAACAGCTGCGCGAAGCACGATGAGAAACAGCATGTCTGCTGACACCGGGCTCACTTTTTCCACGTGTCCCTGGAGGCTGGCTCAGTTATCTACAACAGACAGTCGCCATGTCAGCTCGAAAGCAGACGTTTTTATCATTTTTTTTTACTTTTGGATGTTCTACTTAAGGGTGTCACTCTTAACTTGGATGGAGACTCTGCCTTAGACTTTCAGGTGGAAAACAACTGGATCCAGATGTTTCGTCTCTCCACGTATCTCTTCTATGAGTCACGTTTCTTAAGATTTCCGCAGTGAAGTTTTATTTATTTATTCCCAAACCAAGACCCATTTACTTTAAGGGAAAGTCTGACACCTAGCGGTCTAAAGAAGATCTGCGGTCTTTGTCGACCATTAATGTTAAGACACGTTCCAATCCATTTCATGATAGTCTAATGTTAATAATCAAAGAAACTTTACTTGAACTGGTTTTTTTTTACTAACAAAGCCACATTTAAACAGGAAAACCATTCACAGGTTTTTGTTTTTTTTATTAAACTTATTTTTGAAAATACAGATCAACACGTTGATTTAGAGGACTAGAAAAGATGGCGTTATTGTTTGGTAACAATAGTGCACTGCTTTTTATCACTGACATGTTCTTCCTTACAACCTGCCTACTGTCATAGCATTACGGACATAATAATAGCTCAACATCCGCACACAGTACACACACACACACACAACACTATACTTATCCATTCTTGTCCATGTATTTACACCAAATGGCAAAAGCTACATCGTTCCACCACATATGCACTTACAGACGACCGAGAGAGAGACAGACAGACCCAGAAAGCAACAGGTGGACAGGTGACGCAGAAATACAGGTGCACTAAGGAAACCTTTAGTCATCGTTTGTCGTGCAGGACCACCAACTTGGCTTCCCTATTCCTACACACATGCAGACACACAGGAAGTTCAAACTCTGCCTTACAGGAAGTACAGTATAAAAAAAACAAAGCTATCGTGAAGAGGTGACGGTGGAGAGCTTGGACGCAACGTGAAAAAAAAAAAGAGAAGATACCGAAACTGGCTGTGCTCCATCCCCCGCGCTCCTCCTCTTAACTACTCTCACCCCCCCCCCCCGCCTTCCCATCACCCTGCCCTCAATAAAAAAATGCAGTGTACCTCCACTCCCAGCCCTGGACAGCCCCTCCCTCCCAGAGAACCCCCCCCCCACCCACTACCCCCTCCAACCCCCACCTCGGCCCCCACCTCGCCCCCCACCACTATCTTTTGCCCCTCTTGTTGCCCACAGGGGGCTTCTTGAGCTGCAGCAGGGGTCCTCCGGTGCCGAAGCTGGCTGTGGGGGGGTTGGACACCCCGAAGGTGAGCCCAGCGGACGCGGTGATGCCCGGGTTGCTGAAGTTGAAACCCGTGCTGCTGCTGCTGCCAAACCCTGGAGGAGAGGAGGGGAGAGGAGGCGGGAGAACGTTGAAGAAAAGAGGTGGAGGAAAGAGGAGAAAAGGGGAGAGAAGAGATGAGAGAATAGGGAGAGATGGAAGAGGAGACGGGAGGGAGGGAAGGAAAGAGAAAGGGGAGACAAAGAAGAGGACAACGTTACTATCGTTCCTTAACAGTGTGACGTTCTCGACAGGTTACCTCCAAGAAGGCTTCTGGTGTGAGCGTTCCCCTAGCTGTGCATCAGTGTGTGTGTGTGTGTGTGTGTGTACCTGCACTCAGGCTGCCTCCGGAGGGCTTACTGGTGGAGGAGAAGCCGAATGAGGTGCCCCCGGTCGCCACCCCCCCAAACCCTGGAGCGCCACCACCAAAGGCTGCAGGAAGGAGAGAGAGCTTAGCCATGGTACGTACACACACACACACACCCTCTATGTCTCACACACACACACACACGTCACCATCTAGCATGGCCAAAAAGAACCAATGCCGGCACCGCGCATGGTTAAAGCTCAACGTGCAATGGTGACAGGCAGCAGAAGGGACCAATCGGAGAGCAGAGAGAGAGGCAAGGGGCCGCTCGCAAAAGCGAGCACTGTAGGGGACCCGCCCCCCCCCTTCCTGACCACACCTGAGAGTCTGCAGGTCAGAAGTCTGCAAACCCTGATACGGCACAACCCTTTTTAAGTGGCAGAGTGCGCGCACACACACACACACACACACTTCTTGTGTTCACTCACAAGAGATGGCGAAAGAGAGAGGGGAAGGAAAGAAAAAGAGGGAGGGCGCCAGTGGAAGATCAAGCGTGACAGAAAAAGGGAGAGAGAGGTGGTCCACGTGGAAAGGGTGAGAGGGAGAGCAGGGGGGAGAGCTGGTACCTCCGAGGCCTGACGAACCCAGGCTAGGGCCCACTCCTGAGGCTAAGGGGTTTCCATAGCCAGCCCCCAGGGGCACCTGAGACCCTGAGACAGAGAGAGCACACACTGGTCACTCTGGTCCGGACCCCACCCTCACCCTGGTCAGACCTATGCGTGTGTGTGTGTGACAGTGAGAGGGTGAATGAGAGAGCGAACGAATGACTGAGTGAGTGGGTGAAGGAGTGTGTGAGTGAATGAGAGACTGTGTGTCAGGAAGAGTGAGAATGTGTGGATATAGCCTCATGTGGAAACCCCAGACCTAAGACTGACCCCTGACCCCGGCCACATGCTACCGTAACTAGTGTTTCCAAGGATAAACACCCAGCAACACCCCTCCCACCAGACAGGGCTGAACCCCCAGGGAACAGCCCTACATCTCGGTCCCTCCTCCCTAGCAGTCCACCTCCGACCTCCAGCAGCCCCTCAACAGGACGGGCAGCCAAGCCAAACACGACCAGAAAGCCCCCCAAACGCTTCCCCCCCCCTCTCTCTCTCTCTCTCTCTCAAACCTGGGTCTGGTTCTCCCGTCAGACCGAGGGGGCCTCCCGGTGCAGGCCGGGGCACGGGGCTCTAACTCTGCACGGCCTCGATCGTTCTCCGATCGAGCGTCAAGAAATCAAACAAAGACAAAGGGTCTCTCTTTTGGAAAACGGATTTATTGTCAATTCAATGCAATTCCACGTACAATTTAAAAACAGAGACAAACAGTTTAGGACAGAACTGATTGTTAAATTGCTAAGTCGCTATGGAATTTGAAAAGTAAGAAATGGAAAATAAATAAAAAGAAAAAAAGAAAGAAAAATGAACTAGAAAAACGCCAATGTTTTGAGAGTGAAGGTACAAGCCTGTACCCAGAAAGCATGGACAGACTGGGGTCGTTCATGAGGACCTATATCTACTTTCAAAAAGGCACACTATCCTCAGATTAAATATATATTATATATATATATATGCGCATCGCCAGGCGTCGGCGTTAAGCGATTAAAAACACGTTTGAAAGGAAACACAGTGGGTTAAGATCGTCACAATCGATATTCACCACCCTGATCACCCTGTGTCGTCGGGACACGTTATGACCCTGCTTAAGCTGGCTCTAGCCAGTAAAAAGACACGCCCGTGATCGAACCTCATGCGATTCGTAGGAGTCAACCTAGGCCTACGTTCTTATTCACAGATTCGAACCAGAGCCAAGCCAAGCCTGCGTTCGGAATTCCTACGGTCGAACCAGAGCCAAAATAGGCCAACGTCCTGATTTACTGCTTAAATTAGGTTTACATTCTGATTCACTGAGTCAAACAAGGCCAACATTCTGATTCACTGAGTCAAACTAGACTTAAATTCTGATTTACTGTGTCAAACAAGGCCAAAATCCTGATTCAATGAGTCAAACTAGACCAACATTCTGATTCATGGAGTCAAACAGCTGCAAAACAACCCAGATAGGAGCCGCCAGCCATACAGACAAGGGTTCGATACAACCTTAGGTTCAGGAACTGCACGGGATTTCCAGAATCATCCCCGGAGTTAACGAATCCTCAAGACTGAATCAAGAGGAGTTTGACCAACCGAACGGAGCACATCTCCAAATCTCCTGTGGACCTGAGGCAGGTGTGGGGGGGGGGGGTGGGGACCAGCCTCTAGCCCTGTTGGGCACAAACACCAACGTTCGGTTCATCTCAAAGAATACAAAATGGCCGCCTCTTTGGACAGAGACTTGGTTTCTTTATTTTTTTGGCACCAAAGGAGTTGTCTGACGTCTAAAGACCAGACAGTCTGCAGCCAGCGGAGCGGAAACGTCATCGCTCTTCTGCTAACTGATTCTGTGGGAGGGGAGAGCGACCGATAGAGGGTGGACCTTGAGGTCGTTCAATCACAGAGGAAGTCGCCACTGCTTTACACAGGAAGTGATGCGAAGAGGGGCGTGCACCAGTCCCGAACTAGTGTTTAAATTAAAGATATCTGGGTCAACGTAAACAGTAGTACTAGTTACTGTGCAATGCATAGAGTGATTCATATAGGGTGAACAGTCAGGTGATGCGTGCGCGCGTGTTTTCGACGTCCCGTATGAATCTGTCACGTGCAGAACGCACTGAACACGAGGCGCATCGTTGGCACGGCAACGATCCCGCGTGGCCAACGACAGCGACTGCAAAGTGTTATTGCTTAAGACGACCCCCCCCCCCCCGACCCCCCCGAGCAAACAGTCGATGCTGAAACAGAGACACCGGTGAGGTGGACTGCGTTAGCGATACCAGTTAGGATATGCTGCACCATGAACAGGCTTTACCCTTACCAACCGCCACAATCCCACCTCTTTTGAACTTTCTGCCAGAAATACTGAGGTTGTGGGTGTGCGTTTTGTAAGTGTAGCCTACATCTTCAACAAACAGCCTTCATATAGCAACATTTGGTCGTTAATACACTCACACTGCAATAATTCGCCAAAAAAAAGAAAATAATTACAAATAATAATCTATTAAATACTCTTTCGGAAACGAATCATAAATCACACAACGCCAGGATAGGGCGACGACATTCAAGAGTGCTGATGATCTCCATTAAACACCAGGGCACACATTCAGGACTTGATCTGATCAAGCGGAGAGGCCAGAGCGTAGGACCCACGGAGGTTCAGTGGATGTGCGCGACTGGTAAGAGGTCCTACTCTCCAGGGAGAAACAGCCTCCATCTCCCAGCTCACACCTCTCTCTCACCCAAGGGACAAGCACACACACTCTTACTGAGCGAGAAGCAGAGGGTTTTGTAAACGACACCCCGAATTTCTCTTTAAAAAAAAAACACACACACACCCCTGAGGTGTGGGGTTGGAGACCCTGTGTGGTTCCATAGCGTTAGCGGTTACTAATGATGCTTTCCTCTCACCTTGATCTCGCTCCCTCTCTCTCTAATGTTTCACGCCCCAAAAACGAACAAAACAGGATTTGGCACTAGCAACTTTTTGTTTTGTTTTCCGTTTATTCTTTGTTCCTGATTCTTTCTGTCTCTCTCCTGATTCTTTCTCTCTCTCTCTCCTGATTCTTTCTCTCTCCTCATCTTCTCTCTCTCTCCCTCATCATCCTCTCTCTCTCTCCATCCTCACTTGCTTCCTGTCTTTGACAAGGTCAGAATGTCATGTTGGTGGAGGAGGGGAGTACGGGGGGAGGGGGAGGGGAAGAGGGAGGAGGTGAAAGGTCAAGTGGAGGGGTTTTCTAGAACTTGAAGGCGGTCAGACCTGGAGCGGGCTGCTGCTGCTGGCTCAGCGTGGCCGCCATGGCGACCGCCGCCGCGTTGGGGACGCTGCTGAAGGGGGCGGGGCCGGTGGTGAGGCGGTGGGAGCTCTGCCACTTCCTGCTGGCCTGGCGCTTGGACTCGAACACATCGGTGGAGTCCTCCAGGAAGGCCCGGCGGTACGCCAGGTACTGATGCTTTAGGATCTGACCACAGAAGAAGAGCCGGGAGAAGGAGATCAGCGATACAGAGACACCAGGGAGGGTTAGAGACACCAGGGAGGGTTAGAGACACCAGGGGAGGGTTAGAGACACCAGGGAGGGTTAGAGACACCAGGGGAGGGTTAGAGACACCAGGGGGGGGTTAGAGACACCAGGGGGAGGGTTAGAGACACCAGGGGGAGGGTTAGAGACACCGGGGAGGGTTAGAGACACCAGGGGAGGATTAGAGACACCAGGGGAGGGTTAGAGACACCAGGGGAGGGTTAGAGACACCAGGGGGGGGGTTAGAGACACCAGGGGAGGGTTAGAGACACCAGGGGAGGGTTAGAGACACCAGGGAGGGTTAGAGACACCAGGGAGGGTTAGAGACACCAGGGGGGGGGGTTAGAGACACCAGGGGGGGGGGGGGGTTAGAGACACCAGGGGAGGGTTAGAGACACCAGGGGAGGGTTAGAGACACCAGGGGGGGGGTTAGAGACAACAGGGGAGGGTTAGAGACACCAGGGGTAAGGTTAGAGACAACAGGGGAGGGTTAGAGACACCAGGGAAAGGTTAGAGACTCACCTTTACGTTCTCGTGGACAGACTGCAGCTGGGCAGCCAATGCCACAAAGGTCTGGTACAGCTTCTGCATGGCCAGGGAAAGATCTGGAAACACACAACCCGAGTGAGCGTGTGAGTGTGTTCTTGTGTGTGTGTGTGTGTGTGTGTGTGCGGTGCCTTACCCTGGGGGGTGATGTGTGCTCCGCTGCCCTGTGTCGTGAGGTGGTTCTCCAACTCCTCGATCTGCTGTCTGTACTGTTGAAGCTGCACCTCAAACTGCTCCACCAAGCCCCGGAAATAACTACACACACACACACACACACACAAGGGAGGGAGGAGAGATGAGTTGTCTGTCCTGGCTGTGCTGGAAGACAGGAGGAAGTGGGAGGGTCCACTCACTCAGAAGGAGCTGTGTTCTCGTGCTGGAGACCAGGGGGGGTCTTCTGGGTCCGCAGAGGGATGTCAGCATTCTTCAGCTCCTATAGAGACGGAGGGAGGGAGGGATGGGGGGTGCGTGTAAGATCCAGGGACAATGTGTGTTGTGCAAGATGAGATATGCGTGTGTGTGTGTGTGCGTACCTGTGCCGTCTCCAGCTTGAGCTTGTCGATGGCGAGGGCGTTCCTCTGCAGGCCGCTGCTGCTGAGTGCCAGCTGCTTCTTCAGACTTCTGATGTCCTCCTGGACCTTGGCCATGGCTTTAGAAGACATCCTGCTGATGTCCTCCTGCACCTGCTTCTGCTCCTTCACAAACCTCCTGCACGTGCGCACACACACACACACACACACACAGAGCTTACACACACGCACAGATACCTCTATATACCCCCCCCCCCCACACACACACACACACAAATACTGCACAACAAGCGTCACACAAAAACAAAACAGACAAGCAGGTCGGAACTTACTGGAAGTTATCAACGTCCTGGCAGATGACCGGGGGCAGGTTTTCATCTTTCAGTGCTTTGCTGTCTCTGAGGAAAGAGGCGGAGAGATCCAGTCACACACTCACACACACACACATATATAGACCCCCGCAGCGGAGGGGAGGGAAGAGAGAGAGAGAGATGGTGGGGGGGTGGGACTCACTCGGGTCGGGCACCGGACAACTTGTCGCTCTTCTTCTCCGACGACGTGCTGAAGTCCACTCCGCCCAGCCCGAGGCTGGGGGCGGGGGCAGAGGTGGCGACCAGCGAGCCCAGCGTCAAGCCCCCAGCCCCGGGGAAAGCCTGCCCCAGGCTGCTCGCCATCGTGCTGGGGAACAGACTGGAGCCCAGCGTCAGGCCCATGGACACGGGCGCCGCGCTCGAAACCGCTCCCCCGAGGTTGAGGCCGAAGCCGGTGCTGGCGGCCTGCGGGGCGGTGGAGGTCTGGATTGAGCCCAGCGTCAGGCCTCCCCCCAGGGGCGCTGCGGACGAGGTGGTGAGGGAGAAGGGGGTGGCCGAGGCGGAGGGCTTGTTAAAGGCCAGGCTGAAGCCTGTCGTGGCGGCCGTGGAGGAGGGGATACCTGCAGACGAACGGCACGCGGTCAAAACCCCATCGGAAACAAGGTGCAATGGGTGATAATGTATTTAACTTAAAGGACTACTTTAAAACATGCCACTCACTTAAGGAAAGGCCGGTTGTGGGCGCAGCTGCACCTGAATGTCGACAAAAGGTTTGTGTTTGAGAGGAAATTCATGAACATACATATGCCGGCGTTTAGTGACGCAAATTTACAATGCACACGGAACGATTGAGGTGTTAGTGCAGGGGGTGGGCAATCCTGGTCCCCGAGGGCCGCTGTCCTGAAGGTTTTAGGTTTCCCTGCTCCAGCACACCTGATTGAAATGAACAGGTTGTTATCAAGCTCTGTGGAAGCCTCATAATGACCCCTTCATTAGAATCATGTGTGCTGGAGCAGGGAAACATCTAAAACCTTCAGGACAGCGGCCCTCGAGGACCAGGATTGCCCACCCCGGTGTTATTGGCTTGTGAAGGGGCAGCAATATGCAGGTCACCGTACCTGTTGCCGGTGTGTTGAAGGAAAACCCCCCGGTAGCCGGTTTCTGAGCGAACAGGCCGCCCCCCAGCCCCCCCATAGCAGCGGCGGTGGTCGTAGCAGCGGAGGCCGGGGCAGCGGCACCGAGTGCGGTCCCCAAGGTGAATCCCCCCGTGCCAGCGGCAGCAGGGGTACTACAGGGAGAGGAGGGGGGGGTAACTAAACCAACACTGGCATCGAAAAATCTGATTAACCGACATCAGGACGTAAAATGATGCGTTTGATTCCGCCATGGCTCGGAGACGCACCAGATGGCGATCTTATTCTGTCAAATTGCTTATAATATATCATAATATACTATTATATATAATGAATTGACATAAACAAAATCTTATTTTAATTGATTCTATTTTTTTTGTGCCTTTCTCTACTTTTATTCTGCTGCTGTAACAAGTAAATTTCCCCGTTGTGGGATTAATAAAGTACATCTAACCTAAATCTAATCTAATAAAACAATTATTGTGTTACCTTGTAGGTGCTCCGAACGAGAACCCCCCGCCGGTGTTGGTGGAGCCGAGGGTCCCGGTGGTCCCAAAGTTGAAGCCCGACATATTTCAGGTTGAGGCACACATTCAAATGACGGATCTAACTGCGCGTGAACCAGCTCAAGCCGCTCGAGCAGCCAGCTCGCGACGCGGTTCTCGCCGATGTAGTCCTTGGTAGCTAGCCGCTCATTTTAAATAGTTAAAAAATCCCTATGGTTAGCTAAAACAAGCGATTTAATTGTCCAGTTTTGAACTTGTATTCATTATTAATCCCACAAACAGTATTTATAAGTAATATTTTAACGTTTAAACTGGAATGTGAGCGTGACAAACGTCCGCTCGAGCTACGCTAATATTCCGATTCCGCGCTTCCCACCTCCAATGTGTATCCGGGTTAAAGTGAACACGTGGTAATCCCTATAAAAACAATATCCCCGCCCTCTCCCTTTTTTTGCTGTTTGTATTTTTTTATTTGGTAGATTTTTTATGTTTGTATTTTGTTGTTTTTGTATGATGACCTTAAACTACCTTTTAATATCGTAATAACGATGATGGGAACCAATCACCGGATGTGGGTTTTGACAGACAGCGCGCTCTGGCGTTTTATTCTGTTGTTACACAATTTGACAGAATAATGTCAAAATATCGTATGATTAAATTCATTCTAACGTCAACATGTGTGCTTTGTGTAAAAAAACAATTACACATCAAAGAAGTTATTATAAATTTGTGTTATTTAAAGAAAACGTACATTACCTTTTATATTTTTATTTCACTGTTGCTATGTGACGTATATTCCGTTATGTACAAACATCAGGTTGCTATGCTGTGGAGCAAGAGTTTAATAGATGTCATTTAATATGTAGACTAACCGCATTTAAAGCTTTACAGTTTACAAGATTAAATAACTGTTAAAGAAGAAATTGACTGCAAATAATTAATATTCCATAGCCGAAAAAAGGTAAATAAGCAAGAGTTTAATAGATGTCATTTAGCCTTCAAAAGAAGGCTTAAAACTCACTTATTTAGATAATTTAATGGCACTTAGGAATAGTATGGCACTTCACATAATCTAATGTTGTTTAGAACTATTTGTTGGTCCCCATATGGTGACTTGCCAGTGTTGGTGTTGTATCTTTTGCTTTATGTTCGTTGTGTTATGCATTTATAGTTCTTCCCTTGGCACTTATTGGTTCTCATGATGTATGATTCACGATCTAAAAAACCCACTGTGTTCGGGGTCTATCACGTTTCTATGCTCAATGACTGATGCTCTTTGTAAAAGCTCTCTCTTGTAAGTCGCTTTGGATAAAAGCGTCTGCTGAATGAATAAATGTAAATGTAAATAAGAATATTTAGTTATTTTCTACTGATCTGGTGCTTATCAGCCCTGCTGCCCTGCTGACTCTATAGTAAATCCTCTCCAGTAGTAACTGTAGTTTTATTTTGAATGGGAATCAGTGTAATTCGTGCATAATTGAATTGTAACAACATTCCTTCAGGCACAATCTGTTAACACATGCTTTAATGATCATGGTATCTTGCTATATTGCCCTACAGTAATGCCTCCTCCGGACACCATGTACTGTGCCCAGCAAATCAACATCCCTCCTGAGCTACCAGACATCTTGAAGCAGTTTACCAAGGCAGCCATCAGGACCCAGCCTCACGATTTGCTGCAGTGGTCGGCTGCGTGAGTGTCCTTCTCGGTCTAACGGCCGTCCTCATGCACCCTTCTTCCCACCTTGACACGATCCCCAAGGGGTCCAGCCCCAAGTTGACCGGGACATGCGAATGTTGAAGTTTCGAGTTTATTTTTCCATTTGTCACGGGTACCATGGCAGTAAGCCTGTAAGGCACTGGTAAACGAGATAATCTGTTTTCGCAGGTACTTTAACGCTCTGTCCAAAGGGGAAACTCCCCCGGCCAAGGAGAGGATGGAGATGCCAGTGGCCACGCAGAAGACAGACACTGGCCTGACACCAGGTCTGCTCAAAGTCCTCCACAAACAGGTGCTGACAGCCACCACATGCAGACAGGGGGCGACCCTGTCCCACATGAACCGCCACTGTCGTTGACAGCCACAAAAATTCAACACCCCACCCCCCCCTAAATGTTGGCGTGCTCGATACCTGTAATGGTCTTCTGGATTTGGAGAACAGGGCCTGTCTTCCATCGGCTTCGAAGCCTTGGAACGTGAATCCCACAGGTATGTTACCTGTGAACATTGACGTTTGATGTGCTTGTTGTTTGCGGATGCGCCTGCCAGCTGTCCTCGAAAGAGACGGTAGCTAAGGAGGAGCTGCAGCAGAGGTGGCGAGGCCTGTGTCTGCCCCTGGAGCAACTGGACACCTTGCTGGCACTGGGGAACTTCAGCAGCGACATCAACTGGATGAATTTCTTCGCTCTGGGCTGCAGCACCCTCGGAGGGGTGAGAGGCCCTGGGCTGAACGGCTCGTCTACCTGTCTCGCCTGCGGTTTAGGACCGTCTCACCGCTTCTGCCCGTCTCTCCGCTTCTACCTGTCTCACCTCTTCTATCTGTCTCACCTTTATGACTGGCTCTCCTCTTCAACCTGTCTCACCTCTTCTACCTGTCTCACTTCTTCTACCAGTCACAACTTTTAAACTCGTGTTAATCCTATTTTACCTGTCTCACCTCTTCTACCTGTCTCATCTCTTCCACCTGTCTCATCTCTTCCACCTGTCTCACCTCTTCTACCTGTCTCATCTTAATGACTGTCTCACCTCTTCACTTGCCTCTCTTCCTCTGCCTGTCTCGTGTTCCTGGGCGTGCAGACCATCATCAGCTCGCTGAAGTTCGCGTGTGAGATCCTGACTGAGGATGAGGAGGGGGGCGCCGCCCGGATCCCCTTCGACACGTTCGTGGGCCTGTACAAGTACCTGGCCCACCTGGACGGAGAGATTCCCCAACAACAGACAGACAGCTTCCTGCACAGCCTGAAGCAGTTTGCGTGAGTAACGGCCTCTACATGTACACATGGCTGCTCTTCTCTCCTCGGCTGTCTGTCTTTAAGGCCGCACGACTCTGATACCGATTCAGTACGTTTCTCTGGGTTGCAGCTCCAGACAGAATGATACGATACAGGTGGCAGATTTCTACAGCCGCAAGAAGAGAGACGATAGAGAGACTGATGACAGGGACACGGAACGGACAGGAAGCGTGGAGTCTTCTGAAAAATAAACGTTAGAACCCCCTAAAGTGTTGACCTATTGTATGGTAACCTCCCGCACCTTCCTGCTCAGCGCTGGATCAGGGGAGTCCCAGCAGGACTTGGGGGGCCAGTGAAACAAGGCTAGACAGACAGATCAGCCAGACGAATCTTTGTGTTCGTAATGCCTTTCATTAATAATTTACTGAGTACAGATCGCACTACGTCCTGACCATGCTCTTGTCTCCTGAGATTGGGGCTGCTAACAGTTTTTACAGAGTTATTTTGGGCCAAACTTCACAACTGTGTTTCTCCGCATTTGACAACTGTCAATTTTCTGGACAAAACTACTTCTCAACAGACAGACGTTAACTGTGCCTGGCTCCAAAGCAGAGTTTTTTAAGGGAGAGTGTGAGGAGAAAGAGGAATGGACAGCCAGAAAGAAAGAGAGAAAAAGAGGGAGAGAGAGACAGATGAATGAAGACAGGCCCACAGATGGACATGAGAAGAAGGAGAGATGAATGGAGAGAGTAAGAAAGAACCCATCTCGATGATTGACAACCTAAGAGTTTTAGTTTGACCTTCGCTTTAAACAAAAACCGAACATCTGCACCAGAATATTGTTTTTATAATTACTCTCACATTCTTCTAAATTGAAACAGTGAACAGTATCTAAATATTTTAGCATGAGCCTTTCATTAAGAGTGATCTGGGAACTTTGTTATTGTGTTGTTTTGGGGAACCCCTCTGTGAAAGGCCACCGCAGTCCAAGGTGGGCGATGGTTCACCAGCTGTGGTCTCTCTCCTCTAGGGGTGCCCAGGGAGGGATGGTGAGGCTGGCTGACATCATCGGTCTGGAGGCTGTGGACCTGACGGATCCTCCCAGCTCCTCTGGCTCCATGGGTCTCCATGGCGGGGTCAGGTCGGAGTAGAGGCCGACATGAGGCTGTCACACTGCACCAGTGGAGGCCGCTCAGGGAGGAAGGGGAGGAGCAACCTCCTCTGTCGCGTTTCATGAAAATAAACATTGTGAAACTTTTGAAAAGTTATTCCTTTGAGATCAAACTTGACCAAATATGAATATAAAAATATACATTCATGGTACTCCCCGTGTTACCGTGGGTTCTCTCCGGGCACTCCGGCTTCCTCCCACTGTCCAAAGACATGCATGTGGTAGGTTAATTCTGGAACACTCTGGAAATTGCACCTAGTGAATGACTGTGAGAGTGAATGGTATCTGTCCCTGTCTCTGTGATAGCCCTGCGACTAGCTGGCCCCAGTCCAGGGTGTACCCTGCCTAAGGCCCAAAACTAACTAGGATAGGCTCCAGTCACTTGTGAACCCTAATGGGAATAAGCGACACTGCTAATAAGCAAAAGACAATGACAAGATCACAGTAATGGTATTCACAAAAGTCAGAGGATGTGTAAACTAGTATGTGTACACTCGTAAAATACACACATGATACAAGGTTGATCTATGTACCCCTCAGAAGAGATCATCATCTCTGCATCTATGAGAACAGTGCTGCCCCTCTGTGGTTGCATGTTGCCACTGCTGCTAGGGAAAACTTTTCTTCACTCCAGTTATTACAGCACACATTGATAAAAGTTTACTTCCCGGTCTTCTGAAGCCCCGCCTACTGAGTGACTCACCTGTCAGAGTACAGGAAGCTGAGTTCAGTGTTTCTCTGGTCTCTGAGATCTGAGGTCTCACTGTTCTACTGAGAGAAAATCTGGACTAAAATCACAACACAGAAGAGAGAGATACTGCCTTTACAAGAGGAAGAAGGAAATACTGTCATTGACCGACACTTTAACTCACTTTTGACAGATTCAGAGTCAGTTTTAAACGCTTTGACACCAAAGTGAAAGTGAACTTCAGACTACAGCAGAAAAGTGTGACTGGGTGACAAAATGGCGTCCAGCTCGTCTCTCCCAGAGGAGGATCTCTCCTGTTCTGTGTGCTGTGACATCTTTAAAGATCCTGTCGTCCTGTCATGTAGCCACAGCTTCTGTAAAGCCTGTCTGCAGGAATGCTGGAAACAGGGAGGATCACAGGAATGTCCACTCTGTAGGAGAAGATCTTCCAGAGCAGAGCCACCATGTAACCTGGTCCTGAAGAACCTGTGTGAGTCCTTCTTACAGCAGAGATGTGAGAGGGCTTCAGCAGGGTCTGAGGCGCTCTGCAGTCTGCACAGGGAGAAACTCAAGCTCTACTGTCTGGATGATGAACAGCCAGTGTGTGTGGTGTGTCGGGACTCTAAACTACACTCCAACCACAGGTTCAGACCCATAGATGAAGCGGCACAGGATCACAAGGTATGAACAGGAAGAACATGATGTCTGGTTTGCTATGTAAAATGTGTGTAGGCCGACAAGAAAGGTTGTTATTATCAGAATCCTCATGTGTAATGTATGTAAAGTATCCTATTATATCCTTCTGCAAATACATTGTTATTTAGTCTAATGGGTTTTGTCAAACAGACACATCTCAGATCATAAAATTAGATTAGATCAGAGTCAATTCTATTGTCATTGCAAATAGTACAAGTACTGAGACAACGATAGGGTTAATTATGAATGTTTCCTTAAAACAAGTTTGGTTTCATTCCAGGAGGAACTCCAGCCTCTTCTGAATTCCTTACAGAAGAAACTGAAGGACTTTATGGAAGTTAAAATAATCTTCGATCAAACAGCAGGTCATATTAAGGTAAACACGTTAACTTATGAAATAACACAACACTGTGTCGACAAATAAATTACTTTGGTCACTTGAACCTCTTTATAAACCGCCATGTCTCCAGGTCCAGACCCAACACACAGAGAGGCAGATTAAGGAGGGGTTTAAGAAGCTTCATCAGTTTCTACAAGAGGAAGAGGAGGCCAGGATAGCTGCACTGAGGAAGGAGGAGGAGCACAAGAGTCACATGATGAAGGAGAAGATCGAGGGGCTGAGCAGAGAGATATCAACACTTTCACACACAATCAGAGCCATAGAGGAGGAGCTGAGAGCTGAATATATCTCTTTCCTGCAGGTCAGGCCTGATCTCTCTAAGTTCATATGGAAGGGCTGGCTGGGTGTTTTTACCAGGGTCTGACTCCATCTTCTGTCTCCACAGAACTACAAGAACACAGTGAAAAGGTAAGTGACCTGCCTCCTGTCTCTCTGTTGTCTGTGGTTGTGAACCTAAACTGATTCCAGAATATTCTTCCAGAGCCCAGTGCACTCTGCCAGATCCACAGCTGGTCTCAGGAGCGATGATAAACGTGGCCGAACACCTGGGCAACCTGACCTTCAGAGTCTGGGACAAGATGCAGGACATTGTCACATACAGTGAGTGTTTGATAAAGTCATCGTCTTTATATTCCATATTGTACCTACATTATCCTGCATTGCTGATCCCAATCTGCCTTATCATGATCATAGCTGTTCACCAACAATCCATGTCATTACAGTACAGGCTACAAACTGAACATGGCTGTTGTTACTTAATGTACTGTAGTGCTCTACTACATATCACACCAACACCAGCCTGATATGTTGAATACAGCGTGATCAACACATGTAGAAAAACAATGACATCCACATACATGGTATTTCCAGTCATCACTACTGGGTTTGTCATGGTGTCAACTCCTGGTGGATGAGGGTGTGAACATCAAACACTGCATCAACACTAACCTGATCTCTCTCATCAGCTCCTGTGACTCTGGACCCCAACACTGCCAACCCAGAGCTCATCCTGTCTGAGGATCTGACCAGTGTTAGATACAGTGAGGAGAAACAGCAGCTTCCTGACAACCCAGAGAGGTTTGACATATGGAGTTGGGTCCTGGGCTCTGAGGGCTTTAACTCAGGGACACACAGCTGGGATGTTGAGGTTGGAGACAACACATCCTGGGGCATGGGTGTGGTAACAGAGTATTTCCAGAGGAAGGGATATATTGGGGGTGGAAGCTGGGAAATCTGGATAATTAATGGTGAATACATAGCAGGATCTTCTTCAGGTCCATTCACTGCTCTCACAGTGAGACAGAAACCCCAGAGGATCAGAGTGCAGCTGGACTGGAACAGAGGAGAGCTGTCATTCTCTGACCCTGATAGAAACACACACCTACACACCTTCACACACACCTTCACTGAGAGTGTGTTTCCATTCTTTAATAATGCCTGCAGTCTCCACCCTGTGAGGATCTTACCAGTGAAGGTCTCTGTAACAGTAGAACAGCACAGTCATTAGAACTGGTACCACCTCTATCTGGAACAGTAGAACAGCACAGTCATTAGAACTGGTACCACCTCTATCTGGAACAGTAGAACAACACAGTCATTAGAACTGGTACCACCTCTATCTGGAACAGTAGAACAGCACAGTCATTAGAACTGGTACCACCTCTATCTGGAACAGTAGAACAGCACAGTCATTAGAACTGGTACCACCTCTATCTGAAACAGTAGAACAGCACAGTCATTAGAACTGGTACCACCTCTATCTGGAACAGTAGAACAGCACAGTCATTAGAACTGGTACCACCTCTATCTGGAACAGTAGAACAGCACAGTCATTAGAACTGGTACCACCTCTATCTGGAACAGTAGAACAGCACAGTCATTAGAACTGGTACCACCTCTATCTGGAACAGTAGAACAGCACAGTCATTAGAACTGGTACCACCTCTATCTGGAACAGTAGAACAGCACAGTCATTAGAACTGGTACCACCTCTATCTGGAACAGTAGAACAGCACAGTCATTAGAACTGGTACCACCTCTATCTGAAACAGTAGAACAGCACAGTCATTAGAACTGGTACCACCTCTATCTGGAACAGTAGAACAGCACAGTCATTAGAACTGGTACCACCTCTATCTGGAACAGTAGAACAGCACAGTCATTAGAACTGGTACCACCTCTATCTGGAACAGTAGAACAACACAGTCATTAGAACTGGTACCACCTCTATCTGGAACAGTAGAACAGTGATGTGAATTAGTGAAACAATCTGCTTGTAACATGAATGTGTCTTATCAGTCTTCAATAAAGCTATTTGCCAGTTCAAGTGTTTCGGTCAACTTTGTTCCATTAAATTTGAATACCCCACTTAACTTGGCTTTTAGAAAACAAAATTACCTTTCCCCAAATATGACGTGGCTCGTAATGATTTTAGATGCAATTCTATCTTGTTGGTGCTGGTATAATAAAGGAATCACTATGTATTTTGAATTAGATTAGATGAACCTTTATTTGTCCTCCAGGAGGTGGAATGCAACATCTAAATGGGACCACATGACAGTACATTGAAGATTGTTCGACCAGTTGACTGAACCTTGTTGAACCAGTTCAGACTCAGTATAACTCACGACTGCAGCATCACATACCAAACTCTGAAGGATGGGCATGTCCAAATGTCCAATTCATTACTGCACAGGAAATCACAGCAACAGAAATCAGCGGTAGAAAGACACACCCAGACTCCACTGGAGGACCAGGAGGAGGGGGGACAGGGGGAGGGGGCCGAGGGGGACGGGGGGACGGGAGGACAGTGTGGAGCTAGCAGGTCCCTGTAACATCATGGATATGTAGAGGATGGTTTTAATCAGGTGGAACTGGAGCATTTGTGTGTGTAGGGGGGCGGGGGGAGGGGGGGGTGCTGCCTGATGTGGTGTATATGTTTGATAATGTTACTCTTGACTACGTCCAGGGGCATGTCCTACAAATTCAGATTTGTTGTTTGTTGCATCTAACTGTTTGTGTTCTACACACGCTGTTCTCTCCTCCACCAGTAGAGGGCACCATAGTACTGCAAATTATCACATTCCCTGAAGGTTTTGGCCTGACAACTTTAAATAAACCGATTGAATCTCAACAATATAAATCCTCAGCAGTAGAAGGACTAGATTCAGGACTGTGTTAAACTACACGTTACATATGTTTACTTTGTTTGCTGTATTATGAACATAATATAATACCAATTATAAATATTTTAATATGTTACCCTGAGTCTTCCAGTGTCCCTGGATACACCCACAGGGAAGGTATATCACACCTGTAATTGGCGAAACCAGGAGAGGATGAAGTTATACAGAAGACGAGGCTTGTCTACAGTGAGTTTGTTTCCTTATGTGTGATTCCAGCAGATTAAACAGACCGCAGTCTACCACCCTCCTTTCTATCATTATAGTGAACTCTTCTCTTTGTGTACTCCTCTACTAAGGATGGTAGGCTGCTTTTATGTGCTCATTGCCATCCTTGTAATAACTGTTTTGCACCTCTGGTTGGATGCTAAAGTACCCTGTACTTGTACCTGTGTAATGACAATAAAGTTGAATCTAATCTAATCTAATCTAATCCTTAAGAGAAAGTGTTTTGAATAAATCCATGTTGATAAACCACGCTGGACCTTCTGAACCTATACGTCTTTCCCAGTTACTGCTCATGGAAGCATTACTTCTGTTTCTGAAGACCATTTGGGCTGTAGGGATGAACAGTCTTTGTATAATCTGAGCACCTTCATCTACAGGGTTGAAGAATGGATACACCATAATTGATAGCCTGTAATTGTAAAAATTCAAGACGGACTTCTCCGTTTTGGCCTTATTTGTCAACGAACCAATGGCTTTAAACAGTGAATGCAACATCATTGGCAACTTAATTGTTGTATTTGTTTGTATGTTTCCTAACAAGGACAGGCTCAGAAACCACCGGACGGAACTATCTTTCAACTTTCTGTGTCCATCTTGGTTCAGCTCGACTTTAAGCCTGACACAGAGCAGCCTAGTTCAGAAGGCTAAGTTACCTTGGTTACAAAACTTGAACTAGAATAAGCCACGTTGGTGGAACGGAACTCACGCTAAAGTAAGCGAGACTTGGCGGGAAAAACCTGGCTTTACCTCAATCGACGTTGACAGGAACACCCCCCTGGTAGCAGAAAACTGGGTAGACCGGCTTTCATTAGCAAGAACAAAGAGCTTGAAAAGAAAAGGATTCGGTAACAAAAGCTGA
>CM059332.1:3674785-3740025 GCA_030340685.1 Protosalanx chinensis
GCAACCTGCGTGGGACTCATTGCTCACGAGCCGGCAGTGTTACAGCAACGTCATGTTGACACAGCTGAAAGTTCGAACCAGGGACCTTCTGACACCCTAGCCAACTGCCCCGTGGCTCCCATTCTTTGGGGAGGGTTTGTTGACTTTGGAAGATTTGGATCTCTTTTGCGATATAAACGTACACTCACACACACACACACACACACACACTACAAGGCACTGGATATATCAACCAGCGGCCGAGTTGAGTGCCTGTTTGACAGACTGACGGACTGTACTCGTGGCCTCGAAGGAAGCAGCGAGACACCAAAACAATGCAACAGTTCCGAGGGACATGAAAAGAGAGAAAGGGGGGGAAGAGAAAGAGAGAGAAATGGAGAGGAATGAAAGGGATAGTCAAATGAGGCAGGGCGCCTAATTGGGTTGTCATTGATTATTCCGGCGGCCTCCTGTCCGCCGGCTGATGCATGATGGGACGCGGTGCTGACCTCCGTGACAAGGCTCATCCGTCAGAGATAACGTAGATGGGCGGGGGGGGGGGGGTAGAAGGTCCGGCCATTCGCCATCCACAAGTCGGGTTGGTCCTGGGGTCTGCCCGCGAGGATACTCGCGGGGGCCAATAGGGTCCGCTGGTGTTGTGCCTTCACGGAGCCTTGTGGAGATTGGGGTATCGACGATGGACAGAGCCGGCTCATTTGTCTTGCTCATTGGAAATTCGGGGGCCAGGCTCGTCTTATGGAATAGAAGGATTCTGCATTTATCGTTTCCGGCTCGTTCTAGGCAGGCACAGGCTCGCACACTCAAGCCCTTGCAGCGAACATACTGTTAAGTTACCAAGACAGGCGCTCAAACAGGCCTTCCAAGATGGCGTCCACAGGGGACAACGCCTAACTGAATAGCAGGTTCAAGTTCCTGGTCAGCTTTACAAGAGCATAACAGTCCTCTGTGTTTGCAGCAAAGTCACGTGGCTCAGCAGTTAAGATATTAGGCTAGTGATCAGAAGGTTGCGAGTTCGATTCCCGGCTGTGGCTACTATGACGTTGTGTCCTTTGTTGAAGGCCACTTCACCCTACTTGCCTCAGGGGGGAATGTCCCTGTACTGACTGTAAGTCGCTTTGGATAAGAGCGTCTGCTAAAAGGACTAAACGTAAACGCGCGCGTGGTCGTGAAGTTTCTTTGAGTGTGTGTGCACGTGGTACGGAGAGAAACAACGAGAGAGATGAGAGAGAGAGAGAGGCTGCATGCAGGGTTACGAAGGCAGAGTTTTCATGTTTCGGTCCCCCCCCCCCCCCCCCCCCCACAGAGAGACGTTGTGGGCACTCTGATTTTTGGCTCGGTGCCAGAGAACCGGGGGGGGGGGGGGGGCATCTGCTAAGAGGGGCAGCCAGCGAGGGGCAGGCTGGAGTAGAGAAGGATTAGGATGGAAACGAGATCGACTCTGAAAGACAGAGGAAAGGGAGGGGGGGGGGGGAGGGAGAGAGAGAGAGAAAACGGGGTGTGGAGATAAAGGACGAGGGAGAGAAGACATAATGCTGCTACCGCCGGTGCCTCAATGAGGGAGCAATTAGCAGCAGGCTTTTGTCTGTAGAAAGAGAGAGAGCGAAACAGAGACAGTGAGAGGGGGAGTGATAGAGGGAGAAAGAGAGAATTGATTTGATCCCTCAAGCCACAAGACGGAACTTCCGAAATGCCAAAACAAACACGATATTCTCCCTCTAATACAGCTGCCAGGGAACCGCATTCGCATGGCACAGAGTAACTAACCTCCCCTGGAAATGTCATGTTTCTGAAGAGCCCGCATTATAATGAGAGAGTCCGCTAATGATATGAAAGACTTGTTCTGTGTCTATTGTGGAGAAGGGGGGGGGGGGGAAGCAACATACGTCATCGGTGCTGATAGGGAGTGTGCGTTGACCATCCTTCTTGTTTCTTTGTCTCTGACACACACACACACACACTCCGGTGCACTAATACGGCATGCACGCACACACCCACGCACGACGCCCTCCCACGCTGTCGCACGCCCCCCCCCCCCCCCCCCCCCCTTGCACACACACACACAGCGTCGAACAAATACGTGCGCGCGCCTGAGCACCTCGAGTCGCATGTATGCCATAACGTGTTGCCCACCCATGGAAAAACACACAGACGCGCACGCACGCACGCAGCTCTGCGTTATTTAAAGAAGTCCAATTAAGTGTAATGCTGAACATAATCTTTCTTTCCACTTTCATTAGCTTGTGTTTCTATAGAGAAGATATAGGATCGGGGCCTCCCACGCCTCCCCAGATGCGATGGCGGCTTCTTACGCAGTCCAACAGCGCCCCTTAGTGGCGGAATCATTTATCTTCGGTCTCTGACTGACGCGAGGGAACGCTGATGGAAAGCGATTTTTATTTTATGTTTTACTATCCGTCGCTGCGTCCAGCACTGAGCGTATACATCGAGCCTGCGGTTAGAATAATCCTGCTGTTGTTTTCCATGTGCATATCAAAGTGATTCATTCATCAAAAATAAATCTCATTCAGAAGAAAAAAAAATATATATATAAAAACGATGCTGGCTTTGCATATGAAAGTTTTACAGTGACAGAAGGGAACCCTGTCAGGCTGGTGAGGGGAGAACCAGAACCAGACCAAAGCAAAGGTGACGGTCTCTTTGGCCCCTGTGCCCCTCACCTAGGATTGGCCCCCGCTGGAGTCTTTAGGAAACCACACACCGCCTTGTGAAGCATCCCTCACAATGCTCATCTTCTATAAGTGACAAATACGTTCGTGTAGCCTGCCAGAATACTTGTTCACGCTGCAGCAAACAATGACACGGACTTGGAAGGAGATTTAGCTTTCATGTTGTAGGCCTTTTCACCTACAATTTCAAAGAACCTGAGGTGTTCCCATGGAATTCTGCTGTGGACTTGCGACAGCTGAGAAAGCCATTGTGTTTCATTTCCAACTCACAGAATGCGATTTTTAATGAATTCCACAATGGATAACCAACCGAGAAATTATTTTTCAGCGTCCTGGGAAAATAGGCCTAGAACGCCTCCGCACGATCTGAAAGCAGATCTAGATGGAAACGCGCTGGAAACATTGCATTAGGTGACGATAGACGATTTGATTAAGGGTTTACGGCTTCACCCAATCGGTCGGAGGATCCAGCCGTGAATCTAGTTAAATCGACTCTCGGGTTTCGGTTTGGAAATCTGAACAATCCTAACTTGGAACTGCATGCGCGTCTGAAGAAAAATGCACACGGGCTAACAGTCTGCGATTGGTTGGTTTTGAACAGGAAGTGATGGACTGGGTGGACAGGCGACGGCTCCGAGTGGTTTCAAACTTGCTTTACCTCCAGTTGTTGGAGGACTGACGCTGTGCGACACTTCATCGAAACGTCTCGTCCATTCCATGGGTTCAAGGATGACTGCGGGATCGAGCCTTTCAAGCAGTGGCACTTAAACTTCGGAACTCCTTGCCACTATCTCTGCGTACTTTAAGCTCCACTGAGGCTTTTACAAAGCAGCTGAAAATCTTGTTTAGGCAACCCTTGAGGTAGGTGAGGGTTTTTGCGTTGATTTTTCTTTGTGTTTTTAATGCCTGTATTTGTCATTGTGTATTTTCTGTACGTATCATTTTTTACCTACTTTTACTTACTTACTGCCCGCTATTCCATCACAGGCGCGATGACAAATAAGTCGCACGACAAGCGAAGAGCGAGAGGAAGAGGGCGGCGAGCGGTGTGTGTGGGGGGGGGGGGTATTCTAGGATGAGACAGATGTGAGGAGGAGATGGGGGCGGGGGGGGGGGGTGGAGAGACAGGAGGGGATCTCTTGAAGAAATGCTACGCCTTTAATTGCTTCTCCCACTAATCTGGGATGTAATTAGTGTTTGTGAGGAGAGCGGTTTCCAGTTCAGCAGCAACAATGGCCAACAGTGATGTGAGTGGACGTCTGAGACCGCAGCACTCATCATGCACCCGCATGGACACCAAATAGGGGTCACCGGTTCTGATAAATAATTGGAAGGGGGGGGGGGTGGCACTCTCAAACTCTGCGTAGCCCTACAACGCTTCATTTCACAGTCCTCTTATTGGCGGATGCATACCGGATAATTACAAAGGCAAAACGATCACTTGTTGAACCTGGGACATGGAGTAATGGGGGTGTTTTCCAAATCCATCCATGGTAACATGTATTTGTTCAAATGATCACGCCAAATCCTCTGTGACGTTTCTTTCTTTGGTTAGGTTCTCCTTTCTCTCAACTTGTTATTCGTTAGCTAGTCTCTGATCGCGTGATATTCAAAGCGGTAATCATTTCAGAGAGATTAACCTGATTTTTTTAAGTCATCGGGGAGCCTGCTTGGATTATTGATCTGTTCAAGAAGAGGAGGCGAATGGCCTGACCATCGCAGCAGTCATTATGGTTTCTAACTCTCTTGTGGATCCGACCCGTTTCGATCAGATCTCATTAAAGGACACCGGGCACGGGGGCCCCACCTACGTGTCTGCCGGCTGACTACGTCGTAAAAAGTGGTGGGGACATCGGAGACAACCCTCCGTAGTGGGACAAGACCTGTGTGACATCCGCCACCGCCTCGACGCAGTCACGGCTCATCCTCCCTTCGTCTCTCTTCATCCCCCCTCTGTTTTTCCACTCGTTCGCCCACCCGACCACCTTCCCCCTTTTTCTTCCTGCGATTAAGAGCAGGACAGAAAAAGAGAGGGGGAGGGGGGGGGTAGCATAAAAGAGAACCGGTTAGAGGAATGGCACAGGACAACACAGGATACAGCTCCTGAGAGTAAGGGAGAGAGAGAGAGAGAGAGAAAGAGGGAGGGAGGATGGGGGGGCTGCCCCCCCCTCTTGCCTGCCTGCTGACTGCCCCCCCATCATGACAGACTGGCAGTGCGAGATCCAGGCCTCGCTTCTTATGTATCTAAAGCCCCTCTGGCTGTTTTAACAGTGCATAAATTAACCGGGCAGGGGGGGAATTGAGGGTCTATGTGGCTCCGCGCTAGTCTACTGACTCTCCCCTTCATGGACGGATATAGCCCAAGGCTGTGGAGGCCCGACATTAGACTGCCAGAACTGACGGAATCGACCAGCGCATAGACGTTGCAGGTGTGCGAACACAGCTAGGATAAGTAACCGGACAGATCCTGTCTATATGTTGCACATCTAGGCTCGTCTGCTGCCTTTGTTTTTTTAAGACAAGTTCAACTGAAGTTCATCTCCTGTGCTCAAAGACAGCTAAAGAGAGTTCTTTCCTTTCCCCGATTTGATCTGGTAGACGAGTCACACAGTGCAGAACGCTTAAGGATCAACCTCTGTTTTAGAACGTTCTACATTTGGAGTTGTTCCGTTAAGAGTCCTCCGAGAATCGGAGACGCCAACATAAAATGACACTTCAAGAGCAAAGCCCTTTACAACCAGCTGGTTTGAAACACCAGCTGTCGACCTCTGTTGATGTTTACATCCTATTTAGATGGCGTACGTGTTCTTCTGCCAACATGACGAGCCAGCGAATAAAGAGTACAGCAATTTAGATGTTGACCTTCTTGCAAAGTTGTCTAAAGGACTCGCTGCGTGCAAGCAGGTTAAACCAGCGAAGAAAACTGGTCAGTACACATTGTAAAGCTCTCTCTTGTAAGTCGCTTTGGATACAAGCTTCTGCTAAATGAATAAATGTAATGTAATGCAAATAGTCTGAGTTTAACGCACAAGGTTGAACTGACGCAAAACCAACTTACCTAACCTGTTGACATCGTCACTCACTGTTCCCTCAATGCTAGTGTAAGAAACCGTACAGAGGGTATCTATTAAATCACGTCGACAGTGAAAAAGGGGTCAGATGGCTCAATGGTTAAGGCGTTGGCCTCATGACCGGAAGGTTGTGAGATCGATCCCCGGCTGTGGCTACATGATGTTGTGTCCTTGGGCAAGGCACTTCACCCTATTTCCCTCAGGGGAAAACGTCCCTGTACTTACTCTAAGTCGCTTTGGATAAAAGCGTCTGCCAAAGGTAAATAGTGTGCATTTCCACCCCTTTTCCAACCAATAAACACTTTATTGAAAGTTTGTATGTTGCGTTTTGGTATTGACTTTCAGCTGATGACTTGTCAAGTTAAGTGCGTGACTAAACAGATGGTTGAGCTATGGTACATGCTAAAAATAAATACAAACGTTCAAGCCATTTAGCCAATTACAAGGCCCCCAGTCACAATTCAACACTGAAGACATTTGAGTTAAGTATTGACGCTATTTAACATTGACATTTTCAATATAAGATCACAAGGCATTAATAAATATGTCGGTATTACATTTAGAATTACAACTCACCCACCATCGGACATTATTACTGGTATTAAATTGAAATTATTCTTTTTTGAAATCCTATAAATTGTTTATTCCCTACATGGTTCTCAACTAAGCAAGTAAAATGACAACTTTTTGTAAATATTCCAGTTTATACCCTTAATGTTAACTTTAAGAATGGACTTGCATCAAATAAACACTAAACACTTCCCTAATCATTCTCAAGTCGTACAAACAGCATCAAGTGCTTTATTTTCATGCATCATTCCTTTGTCAGCTGTGTGGAGACCCCTGTACTGATTCCAAGGACAGGGAACCTGAAATACATTTCCTTCTAGAAAGTTGAGCTAGGTCAACATGTTCTGGAGCTTCTGTGTTGATAATCAACTGGGACTTGTTCAATGACAGCTTGTTAAGTATTGCCATCTACTTTGGGTTGTGCTTGATTCGAATGTCCACTGTGGAAAGCGCAAACATTGACTCAAATTCAACCCTGCCCTCGTTGTAAACCAAGAGATTCAATTGTGGAATCGACCCATATCTGGAGTCCAGCATCGCTGGTTTAAGTCAGCAATGCAGCGATGATGATGATGATGATGATGAAGCCGATTTCATCCTAGTCCTACATCTTCCTCATTTGAGCCATCAGCTCATCTAGACTCTGGTCTGTCTCTTCGACTGTTTCTTCTTGGTCAGTCTCCTAGTTGAAGGACAGAACACACACACACACACACACACACACATTTTCAGTCCAAACACTTCCACGGATATTCTGAATCATGGAAAAAAATATCTAAGTACACCACTGTAACGACTTCCTATGCTTGTCAGCGTTACGACAGAGTGAGTCTTCTCTCGCTCTCTTCTGCAGAGAACGTGTTCTAACCTTGTCTGGAAGTGTGTAGGCCACAGTGATGCCCTCCACCAGATCTGGGACTGGACCGGAAGCAGCCTTCAGCTCCTCCTCCGTCACCTCGGACACCAGCTCAATTCCTGCACACACACACACCCACACACTTGTTTAGCTATCCTAGTGGGGCCCGAACACCATTCACTTCAATTAAAGTGATCTGCGAAAGCTTAATGTAAAATACGACTGGTCTCCTGTAATCTAATACTCGCCCCATTCGTTTTCCTCGTGCACAACTTCTTCCTCCAAGGGGGCCGCTTCCGGTTTGGGCCTCTCTGGCTCTCTTCTCTGGGGGAGATTGGGAAACACCTCTTCAGCCACATTCCTCTCTATCTGACACATGTCGATCATTTCCGATGTGAACCACGGAAAACGTTGCGATGGCAACGACTGAGAATGTTGGAGTCGTTAAGAGTCTCTGTGTGGCATATATCGATTTCAACTCGCAAAGTTACTCTGTGGGAGATTGATTTCAGAGTATGGAATTAGTTTTTTAAAAAGCTTAGGGAAACGACCACCAAGGAAGAGTATTTATCGATCCTAAACATGGTGTTTTATAATATCGACTGGCTTCTGGTTGAGTTCACGATTTACAAAAGTTGACTCGCTATCGTTCTTCGCAGCTGCGACCCTAGCAGGATAGAACGTGGGGCTAGCGTGGGTCAACGCTCTAGAAAGATCTCAAGAGGACGACTCGATCCGCTTGAAGTTCATCCGCAAGATAAGACGGGCTTGTTCGGACCTAGAAGACCCTTGACGGCGTTAATTCAACACACACACACCTTATATCCATCCTGCTGTTTCCTGCAGTGGCAGTCGTTACACTGGGGGTTGGGCTTCATGGCCATGATAGGGAAGAAGTCCTGCATGGCGTTGTAACCAAGGTAGTGGCTGACTGTCCCAAAACCCAGTAGGTACCTGAACACACACACACACACATACATAACATTGGTACCTTGCAGGCATTTTTGTTTTGTATTGTAGGTCACATTCATGTTTAACCCTTGACGCTTCATATTCTGCAACTTCCCCTGCCCTAAGGGTCCGAAAGGCCCCACCTTTAACCCCGAAATAAAGCAGGTTAATAAAATTTTTCACCCTGTTGGGCACTGAATCCGAAAGATTTCGTTTTTTTTGTCTGAGTTCAAACAAGCACATACAACCTAAATGTCTCAGGGTGGGAGTGGGCACGTGCGTAAAACCTAGTTTTGGGTCATTTTGGCCCCCCGGAGCGAGCACAAGTGTTAAAAGTTTCCCGAGGGGGAAGGGGGGGGAGAGGGGTTCTTACTTGAGGACGTTTTGAACCAAGAGGCCTGCGACCACGCCCATGGTGGTGGGTAGGCTGGCAGCGCACACCCCGTCTCTCTTCAGGGTCTTCTCGTCAATGTTGGCGGCTACCACCAGGGGAGGGGCACACTGTCAGAAGGAGACGAGGCCATTTAGTCTGCATTGCTTCCAGAGAGGCTCTTCCCTTCACAGCATGTCCGGTCTAAACCAGTGGTTCCCAACCCTGGTCCTCAGGGAACACCTGTCCAGCATGTTTTAGCATGTTTCCCTGCTCCAACACACCCGATTCAAATGGGTCCCTATTCAGCTAATAACCATTCATTGGAATCAGGTGTGTGGAGCAGGGAAACATCTAGAACATGCTGGACAGGTGTTCCCTGAGGACCAGGGTTGGGACATACTAGTCTAAAACGACACAAATTAAGGCTGCGCCAGTGGTTCAGTGGTAGGATTCTTGGCTACCATGTGCGGAGCCTAGGGCGTTTGCTGGCCAATGCATTGACAGAGCGCACCTGCAGATTCCCCACTGCGGGACTACCGTAATACGGGATAATGTTTCTATCTCATTTCTTAATTTCGCTGCCAGTTTTCGTGCGTTGTGCGGACGTACAGCGAAGCAGGCCGTTTCCCCGGGGATGATGAGCTGGATGTGACCCGATACGGCGTTCTCGCTCACCCCGGACTCCATCCAGATCTGCCCCAGCTCATTGCAGGCCTGAAAGACAAAAGGCTGGGCATTCACATCAAGGGTGTAACAGCTCTGCAAAATTCAAGGTCAGCTTCGATTCGACACAATGGTGTTAGCATTCGGTAAGCAGTATAATAATTAAAATATCCATGTCACATGGATATATAAATATATGGATATATCACAGGGATCACCAATCCTGGTTCTGGAGGTCCGCTCTCCTGACAGTTTTCGATGTTTCCCTGCTCCAGCACACCCGATTTAAATAAAGGGTCATTATGAGGCTTCCACAGAGCTTGATAACGGCCCATCCATTAAAGTCAGTGGTGCTGGAGCGGGGAAACATCGAAAACTGTCAGGACAGCGGACCTTGAGGACCAGGATTGGTGATCCCTGTGATATATAAATGACCCGTGTCTCCCAACCTAGTCCTCAGGTAACACCTGCGCTACTTGTTCTAGATGTTTCCCCACACCTGATTCTAATGAACGGGTCGTTATCAAGCTCTGCGGAAGCCTGATAGCCTGAGAGTGGGCCTTGAGGACCAGGATTGGGGACGCCTGGTTTAGAGTTCTAGAATAGAGAGTAGGTTCCGGGCCCAGAGCACATGCGTCCGTGTGTGTGTGCGTGTGTGTGAGACAGAGAGAGACAAAGCGTGCACTGACTGTGTTGATGGCCATCCTAGCCTCAAAGTTGTCGACACAGCAGAGCAGAAGGTCCACCGGCTTCTCGTTCTCCAGCCCCCCATGACTGAGAGAACAAGACAGAAGGAAGCATGAAGCCCGGATGCAGCCTGGGCTGGCAGCATCCATCAGCAAGGGCCACAAAGTTGCAAGGCGAAGACCCTCACCTGACACGCTCCATGAAATGCGCGAAGTTATCCATGGTGGTGATGTTGTAGTTGTGGGTCTCAAACGTCACGTCAGGGTTGATGTTTCTGTGGAGAGCGATGAGGTCATTGAATGTATTTGGCGTTCCAGTAAGCTAGAGTTCAGCTAAAGTTCTCCAGGACGTGCGACGGCTCTCGTCGGTCAGGCCTCGGTCAGCGTACCTGAGAGTGGACTCAGCGGCCTCCACTTTGCTGAGTCCAGCTTGGTGGGGCTGGAAAAACAGCCTGTTCATGTTGGCCAGCTCAACTTTGTCGTAATCAAAGAGGAGCAACTGCACACAAAGGAAGTACGTTCGATTTTCGTAGATATTTTATAAGACGGAGACCGAGCTAAGATTCAAATTGGCTGAGAAAAAGGAAGGTTTGTATTACCTTACCAATGCCACATCTAGTGAGCATTTCTGCGGTCACACTCCCCACGCCTCCAACCCCGACTACCGCCACCGCGAAGCTGCGGATTTTCTGCGGACAGTCATTTCAAGACAGAAAAACATCAAATGAATCCCACTGATACCCAGGATCTATTAGGGATAATACAGTGGTTCTTAACCTTGTTGGAGGTACTGAACCCCACCAATTTCTTATGCGTATAACCGAACCCTTCTTAAATGGTCGTGTCAGCACGAATTGTAGGAGTCGGATGTGTGTGTTGTCCTCCTCCGAACCCCTGAGACTGACTCACCGAACCCCTGGGGTTCGATGGAACCCAGGTTAAGAACCACCGGGGTAATACACTGACCACACACTGGTTTGGGTTGACTTTACCTCATAATCTTCCACGATGCCCATTCGTTTCAAAGCCATCAGACGACTGCAGGAAGAAGAAGAAAAAAACTTACGATCAGCCGACATGAGTACCATATGGACGATGAGGCCATATGAATTATGATAATTATTATTAGAGGTTTTAAACATCGGACTTAAAAAGTCTAGTAACTGGCTGTTTGATCATAAGTAGGGGTCAGATAGCTCAATGGTTAAGGCACTGGCCTCATGATCGGAAGGTTGTGAGATCGAGCCCGGGCTGTGGCTATGTGACGTTGTGTCTTTGGGCAAGGCACTTCACCCTACTTGTCTCAGGGAGAATGTCCCTGTACTTACTGTAAGTCGCTTTGGAGAAATGCGTCTGCTAAATGAATACATGTAGTTAAATGGATCGTAGCCCACCTGTAAGGGTTGGAGTCCAGCACCTCTGCACTCATGGTGCTGATCCGGGGTCTGTGCTGAACCTGGTTCTTCTGTTGGCACTTGATCAGCTCATTCTCCAGCTCTCTGACCCGCAGCTTCAGCTCTTCCACACTGGACATGTTGGCACGGCCGGCTAACGATCGTAATCGGGTTTCGCTTTCGGGACTTAAGTACCGTTAACACAAACAGATGGAAATGAAGATCGATCTAGGAAGTCCACGTCCGCACGGCTCTCATCAGCTGTTCCACCCGGTGCTACTATAAAGACAAGACGGGGAGAAACAGAGGAAGTAAGAAGGTTCCTAGCTGCGTATTTCATACGCAAGAAATTGTTTTTAATTATTTTACTGTATTTCCTACGGTATTTCCTACAGCACTAATTCACTATTCTTAAACGTTAAAATTCACTGATCTGGTTCAATTCCAAACAGCACAAATCGTGTACAAAGTAAAAAACCCGAGTTGGTGGTCATAACCAATGATGTTCATGCCATGTTATTTATCTGTATTTATTTTTATTGTATTTTAATTTATTCTATTTATTATCTGTATTTTTAGTTGTTGCCTTTTCTACTTTTATTCTCCTGCTGTAGCAAGTACATTTCCCCATTGTGGGATTAATAAAGTATATCTAATCTAATCTAATAAACTAAGGGGTGAGCTAAATTTTAAACAACATTCAAAGGTTTTTGCCTTTCAGGTTGTGGAGTGAAGCATGATCCAGTTTAAAAAGCTGTACAAAAGCAGGTTTTTCCCCAGGTACATTTAATAATGGGTGTTTTCATAAGGGATCAATTATGTATGTATTTTTGATCGTTTCATCTATTTATTTTCTAATTCTATATGATTATTATTTTTGTGTGTGTATTACTTAGAAATTTTGGGGAGTCAGACTATTAATCGTAATAGTCAAATAACTCATGTCAGGGAGCAGCACACATTTAATGTTGGAAATCTTCAGCAATACTAAGAAAATAGTCCGACTAATGGCTAGCTGACTGTCAAGCAGTACAGGTAGCAACCATAATGTTTTCCAAACACAATGTTAACTTGTATATTATATCATATTATTAGCTCTATCGGTAAACTGGTTATGTGTGTCTTTTTAGCACTGGTCAATCCAACCCCACCTTCCTCATCCTAACACCTTCTGAAAGTTTTGTGCCAGGAGAAGGTGAAACAAGGTTTTACAAGGTAAAACACTTCTCGTAAAGCAGTAATAAAACACGCGTTTTGCATTTAGTAGCATTAATATTTCCCAGTGGATTCGAATCAAAACGTCTTGATTTTGAAAAACAGTGTCCAGATGCCTATTTCTGAAACTTTTTCTAAATGTGTTTAGTGTTATACAACTGTTCTCCAGTAGGGGGCGTCATTGGTTGGGCCAACTGAGGTCAAGGGAATTGGTCTCTGCTTGAGAATCATACAACGTGGGCTGTCATTTTTTGTAAGGCCTTAGAAACCAAGATTTTTTTCCATGATGACCAAACTGATTCCTATAGAACTCCAAATGTATGAATGGTATAAGACGTTTTGACTAGCGACCAGGGTAGTTATCTGCTCATCACCTAGTATTTCGCAAGATTCAATAAACTGATTGAATATCAACAATATAAATCCTCAGCAGTAGAATGACTAGATTCAGGACTGTGTTGCGTTACCTGTAGCATTACTTTAATTTGGACAGTGGGTCTTATTACGACCATGGTCTCTCTGGGTGGAGTCTGCATGTCCTCCCCGTGTTACCGTGGGTTCTCTCCGCGCACTCCGGCTTCCTCCCACCATCCAAATACATGCATGTGGTAGGTTAATTTGGGATTAACACTCTGGAAATTACGCCTGGTGTATGAGTCACCCGTGACCCCTAACGGGAATAAGTGGTTGATAACGAATGGAAAATTCACAGTAAGAATATTCATAGGAGTCATTATTCCAGCATTTGGAAACCAGTATGTCATTTCGTACACTCGTAAAATACACACATGATACAAGGTTGATTTATGTACCCCTCAGAAGAGATCATCATCTCTGCATCTATGAGAACAGTGCTGCCTCTCTGTGGTTGCATGTTGCCACTGCTAGTGAAAACTTTTCTTCACTCCAGTTATTACAGCACACATTGATAAAAGTTTACTTCCCGGTCTTCTGAAGCCCCGCCTACTGAGTGACTCACCTGTCAGAGTACAGGAAGCTGAGTTCAGTGTTTCTCTGGTCTCTGAGATCTGAGGTCTCACTGTTCTACTGAGAGAAAATCTGGACTAAAATCACAACACAGAAGAGAGAGATACTGCCTTTACAAGAGGAAGAAGGAAATACTGTCATTGACCGACACTTTAACTCACTTCTGACAGATTCAGAGTCAGTTTTAAACGCTTTGACACCAAAGTGAAAGTGAACTTCAGACTACAGCAGAAGAGTGTGACTGGGTGACAAAATGGCGTCCAGCTCGTCTCTCCCAGAGGAGGATCTCTCCTGTTCTGTGTGCTGTGACATCTTTAAAGATCCTGTCCTTCTGTCATGTAGCCACAGCTTCTGTAAAGCCTGTCTGCAGGAATGCTGGAAACAGGGAGGATCACAGGAATGTCCACTCTGTAGGAGAAGATCTTCCAGAGCAGAGCCACCATGTAACCTGGTCCTGAAGAACCTGTGTGAGTCCTTCTTACAGCAGAGATGTGAGAGGGCTTCAGCAGGGTCTGAGGCGCTCTGCAGTCTGCACAGGGAGAAACTCAAGCTCTACTGTCTGGATGATGAACAGCCAGTGTGTGTGGTGTGTCGGGACTCTAAACTACACTCCAACCACAGGTTCAGACCCATAGATGAAGCGGCACAGGATCACAAGGTATGAACAGGAAGAACATGATGTCTGGTTTGCTATGTAAAATGTGTGTAGGCCGACAAGAAAGGTTGTTATTATCAGAATCCTCATGTGTAATGTATGTAAAGTATCCTATTATATCCTTCTGCAAATACATTGTTATTTAGTCTACTGGGTTTTGTCAAACAGACACATCTCAGATCATAAAGTTAGATTAGATCAGAGTCAATTCTATTGTCATTGCAAATAGTACAAGTACTGAGACAACGAGAGGGTTAATAATGTTTCCTTAAAACAAGTTTGGTTTCATTCCAGGAGGAACTCCAGCCTCTTCTGAATTCCTTACAGGAGAAACTGAATGACTTTCAGGAAGTAAAAATGATCTGTGATCAAACAGCAAATCATATTAAGGTAAACACGTTAACTTATGAAATAACACAACACTGTGTCGACAAATACATGACTTTGGTCACTTGAACCTCTTTATAAACCGCCATGTCTCCAGGTCCAGACCCAACACACAGAGAGGCAGATTAAGGAGGGGTTTAAGAAGCTTCATCAGTTTCTACAAGAGGAAGAGGAGGCCAGGATAGCTGCACTGAGGAAGGAGGAGGAGCACAAGAGTCACATGATGAAGGAGAAGATCGAGGGGCTGAGCAGAGAGATATCAACACTTTCACACACAATCAGAGCCATAGAGGAGGAGCTGAGAGCTGAAGATATCTCCTTCCTGCAGGTCAGGCCTGATCTCTCTAAGTTCATATGGAAGGGCTGGCTGGGTGTTTTTACCAGGGTCTGACTCCATCTTCTGTCTCCACAGAACTACAAGAACACAGTGAAAAGGTAAGTGACCTGCCTCCTGTCTCTCTGTTGTCTGTGGTTGTGAACCTAAACTGATTCCAGAATATTCTTCCAGAGCCCAGTGCACTCTGCCAGATCCACAGCTGGTCTCAGGAGCGATGATAAACGTGGCCGAACACCTGGGCAACCTGACCTTCAGAGTCTGGGACAAGATGCAGGACATTGTCACATACAGTGAGTGTTTGATAAAGTCATCGTCTTTATATTCCATATTGTACCTACATTATCCTGCATTGCTGATCCCAATCTGCCTTATCATGATCATAGCTGTTCACCAACAATCCATGTCATTACAGTACAGGCTACAAACTGAACATGGCTGTTGTTACTTAATGTACTGTAGTGCTCTACTACATATCACACCAACACCAGCCTGATATGTTGAATACAGCGTGATCAACACATGTAGAAAAACAATGACATCCACATACATGGTATTTCCAGTCATCACTACTGGGTTTGTCATGGTGTCAACTCCTGGTGGATGAGGGTGTGAACATCAAACACTGCATCAACACTAACCTGATCTCTCTCATCAGCTCCTGTGACTCTGGACCCCAACACTGCCAACCCAGAGCTCATCCTGTCTGAGGATCTGACCAGTGTTAGATACAGTGAGGAGAAACAGCAGCTTCCTGACAACCCAGAGAGGTTTGACATATGGAGTTGGGTCCTGGGCTCTGAGGGCTTTAACTCAGGGACACACAGCTGGGATGTTGAGGTTGGAGACAGCACATCCTGGGCCATGGGTGTGTTAGCAGAGTCTGTCCAGAGGAAGGGATATATTGGGGGTGGAAGCTGGGAAATCTGGAACGATGGTGGTGAATACACAGCAGTATCTTCTTCAGGTTCATCCACTGATCTCACATTGAGACAGAAACCCCAGAGGATCAGAGTGCAGCTGGACTGGAACAGAGGAGAGCTGTCATTCTCTGACCCTGATAGAAACACACACCTACACACCTTCACACACACTTTCACTAAGAGAGTGTTTCCATTCTTTAATAATGCCTGCAGTCTCCACCCTGTGAGGATCTTACCAGTGAAGGTCTCTGTAACAGTAGAACAGCACAGTCATTAGAACTGGTACCACCTCTATCTGGAACAGTAGAACAGCACAGTCATTAGAACTGGTACCACCTCTATCTGGAACAGTAGAACAGCACAGTCATTAGAACTGGTACCACCTCTATCTGGAACAGTAGAACAGCACAGTCATTAGAACTGGTACCACCTCTATCTGGAACAGTAGAACAGCACAGTCATTAGAACTGGTGCCACCTCTATCTGGAACAGTAGAACAGCACAGTCATTAGAACTGGTATCACCTCTATCTGGAACAGTAGAACAGCACAGTCATTAGAACTGGTACCACCTCTATCTGGAACAGTAGAACAGCACAGTCATTAGAGCTGGTACCACCTCTATCTGGAACAGTAGAACAACACAGTGATTAGAGATGGTACCACCTCTATCTGGAACAGTAGAACAACACAGTCATTAGACATGATACCACTACCCACAGTATTTTTTTGATGAAGTATAGTAATAATATCCAGGTTCTTGTATCCATGGAAACATGACTTATTGTTTACTTTGGCACCTGTGTTCCAACATTTGAAGTATCCAAATCATTATTGTCTTAGATTATCTTACTTCATTAAACTGTATGTATTCAATTATTTACTTTTCGTTAGGGCGTTGTTGCTTAACAGATAGAAAGCGGTCAAATGCATGAATTAATAATAAAATATGGGCAATGTGAATTAATAATCAAATATGGACAATGTGAATTAGTGAAACAATCTGCTTGTAACATGAATGTGTCTTATCAGTCTTCAATAAAGCTATTTGCCAGTTCAAGTGTTCCGGTCAACTTTGTTCCATTACATTTTAATACCCAATTTAACATGGCTTTTAAAATACAAATTTAATTTTCCCCAAATATGACATGACTCATCATGATTTTAGATGCAATTCTACCTTGTTGGTGTTCGTATAATAAAGGAATCCCTGTATGTCTTTTTAATGCAGCATCTAAATGGGACCACATGACAGTACATTGACAATAAACGGTCTCTTGCATGTCTAAGGTCATTTTAGGAATGCAAATTGCACCAATGCAAAGTTCAATTACACAAATATTGCAGTTGGAGACTAGACTGCAGAAGGTCAGACACTTCAGCTGAATTACATGACGACGCTATGATTATCTTGGCAGAGAAATAAGCAGAACTGTCTATTTGCTGCTACTGTTTATGCAAATCAAATCAACATTTATTTGTATAGGCCTTTTTACAAGCAATGTCACAAAGGGCTTCACATATGCCCATAGAACTGCCCCTCAACCAACCTAAACCCTCAAGGAAGACAAGGAAAAACTCCCAGAAAAACTCACTAGGGAGAAAATTCTGCTGATCAAAGTTCCACAGCTTCAGAAGGAGACGTTTTCAGAAAGTAATTTCATGGATCAAACTGTCCACAATGGCAGTCCACATATCCCACACACTAACCAATAAGATCAGGTGAATCCACTCTTGGATTATTTTCTAAAAGACAGCATGTTGAATCTAAATATTCCAACAAGCTGTTCGTCCATTAGATCAATAGAAGTTCTTGATCTTTCTTCTCTGATCAGAATCCAGTCCTCACAGGAACAAACAACAGGACATATCTGATCAGAACAGTGTAATGGAAGGGGGGAGAAGCTCAGTGAGACATGATGGTCTCACATCCTGGGGGAAACTGGCGGCCCCCCAGTATAGGCTGTAGTAGCCAAGGTAACCTCTGACAGTTCTTGTTGCTGAGCCAATGGTGTTGCAGAAGCCTTCAGGGCTCAGGCTATAGGCCGAGAGAGCAGCGGTGTGCGGGGACAGCGTCTGTGGTGGCCAGTGGCTGGCCGGGTGTTAAGAATGAAGCTTCCAGAGAGTTTGAGGTCACACATCGGTCAGCTCTGCACCTCCTTCTCCTCTCCCTTGGCGGACGCGTCCTGGCTCTGTTTGCCATCCTCTCCTTCATCCCCTGTGAGAAGGGAGAGAGTTATGAATAGATGTGAGGGAAGGTCAGAGAGTTTAACTTAAATATTGTTGGCTTTTTTGGACCGTTGGATCCGTTATGGACTGAGGTCCTTCCTTCTGATAGCAGTGGTATGGAGCCAGGAAGGGGAGGAGCTCCACAGACATCTGCTTCTTGTCATTATGTCACTAGAGAAGAACGACCAGCCTTACAGCAGCCCGCTTCGAAGCAACGTCGAACTATTCCCCTCGCGTTCTAGTGGCGCGATTGGTTAGGGTGTCGGGTTAGCGATCAGGGGGTCCCCGGTTCAAACCCTGGCTGTGTCAAATTGACGTTGTGTTCCTGGGCAAGGCACTTCACCCTACTTGCCTCAGGAATGTCACTGTAAATCGCTCTGGATAAGAACGTCTGCTAAATGTAAATGTCCCTTTTATTGTTTTCTCATATTCATAACCTAGGCCTGATGGCAGTCCTAAATGATATTACACACATTTTATTCCACTTACTTAGGTGTCATTGGCTAACAACATTATGCTTATTATGGATAAAAGAATGCCAGGTTACCCCATTCAGCTATTCTCTCTGTCCAATGATGGTTCCTCTCACTGACCTGAGTTGTCGATGCTGAGTTTAGCAAGCCCCAGCGACAGGTCACTAGATCCTTGTTCCCCGGGGGTCACTGGGATGTGGTGAATTGCGTTCCTGCGTCCTGTTCGCCTCGAAGCGATGAAGTCTTCATACGTCGCCTCCTCCACGTCAGTCATCGCTCACAACACACACACACTAACATGGGGGCGCACACACACGCATTTGCCAGCACTCACTGTAACAGCCAAACCCATGCTTGCCAACAAACACACGATTCTACTACCCCAGTGTTCCCTAACAGGCAGACAAGCAGATCAGTAACTCTGTCAGTTATATTCCAATATAGATCGTTCATCCCCTAATCCTAATCCTATTCCAGGTACCTGGTAACAAAATGGGCAATTATAATGATCTGGTTTAATCCTTAATATCCACGGTATATTTACCCATACACTGCATACAAATCTAACAACTAACAACAGAACTGGAGTTACAAAAAAAACTCATAAGCCACATACAGTAGGTCTTTGTTGTTGACTACAGAACCATGCTGTTAATTAGGAAATCAAACACAAGCAGTAGCTACAAAACCCTGTGTCAGACCTTCTCCTTGCATATAATCCCAGAGTATGCTGGGACAAGTGGGGTCATCTGCTGACATGATACAGCCCTATCAAAAGAGGGGTGCTTCCCAACATGCACTGGGTGCTGCGCTATTTTCGGCCCCCTGTCATTTTGTCATCTTGTCACTCAGCTGTTCAGAAGGGGTCACGGGGAGGAGCACACACAAGGTCGTCATGCAGCGGGGATAACGCACGCGGTGTCAATGACACGTGGCGCGAGCGCTCTGCAGAAAAGGGCTCGAAGCCAATGGCCAATATAGACGCAACAGACAGCTTGCAGTGTGTTCGATGTAGGCGCATGCGCGCATGTTAAGATTTGGCAAAACGTAAGGTCACTTAAATTGGCTGTCATTTGAGATACAGTAATCCCTTGCTATATCACGGTTCACTTTTCACGGTTTCGCTACTTCACGTTTTTTCCTTTTTTTTTTTATCGTGCATTGTGTTCTGCATTCTGATTGGCTCTCTGCTTCTTCTCTTCCTGTGCGTCAATAACGTTGAGGTTTACTGTATGCACTGTACACGTGCAAAACAGATAGCCAAATGTCTCTTGTACAAGCAAATTATCTTAACCAATAATGTCGACAAAACGTTCTGCACCGACAAAGGCACCTGCGGTCGGGCCCAAAAGGCAGAGGAAGATGTTAATAGTCGCAGAAAAAGTTAAACTTCTGGACATGCTAACGGGGGTAAAAGCTGTGCGGCTGTTGGTCGGCATTACGGAATGCATGAATCTTTAATTTAAATTGAATTGTACAGTATAATAATTGTAAAGGAAATTGAGGTTTCTACTTCACGGATTTCACTTATCACGGGTGCGTTTTGGAACGTAACCCCCGTGAAACACGAGGGATTACTGTATTAAAGTCTTGATTGAAGTCCATTCTTTTCAAGTTGGGTGGCAAGTCAGTGCACACATCTGTCATCTGTATTAGACCAATTGTTTTAACAGGGTTTAAGACGAAAAACTGGTGAAGCATAATGAGTGTGTGTGAGTGTATTTGAAAACGTTTTTCTGAGACAAGGCATAGTTGTTTGCTTTCCTTCATGCTGGAATCTACAGTCAACCTGCTATCTCAACTCTTATTTGGAGTTGAGCTTGTTCCTGGGAAGCATCGTGCAATGCACTTTGCACAATATGAATCCATGTAACTCCATATCGTATCGTTCATGCTATTTTTTGGGTACTTTTGACCCACAATACAACCAACAATTCATTGTTTTGTCCTCCCTCTGTCTATTTGCATATTTCCCACTGACAAATAGCGTCACTTATAAGTGTATAAAGTATGAATATATCCAAAGCTCTGAAGATAAGACTGTTTACAGATCAGGCAATGACAACACAGTCAATGGACGATTATTTACAACATAGTCCTACAGGCAGGCTGTAGTTACAACACACCATAGATCACCATTACAACAATACAACCTATACCTGGTTTTCTTTCCTGGTAAGAATATCATTGTAACGCCACACTGAGTCGCCCAAAGAAAGTGCGATTGATGAAATTTTCTTGAAATCTCATCTGGGGTCTTAAATGCATGACCTCACCCCTCACCCTGATGGATGGAAATCCTCGGCTTTTGTATCATAATGTGGAGACACCAGCATCAACATATATTCTCTCGCTGTGGTGTTCTGGAGGGAGGACAGTGCTTCTATTGATGGGTCAGTGAGCTTTCTGAAGAGGGACCTGATTGTTGGAGCATCAGAGCCAGACTTCAACACATGGTCTTGTTGTGCTCAGCGACCGAAGAGACAGACTCTTTCTTTAATGCCACACTTTCAACAGGGCCACTTTCAATATGGCTGTTCAAAGATCTATTCCGAAAAATCAAGTGTGTGTCTGTATTTCATACGCATTGAGGCCAAATTCTGGTCAGGGTATTACAATATCAGTCAATCAGCAATGGTCTTGAAATCAAGAATGGCTGCGATCATGCATTATGATTGTACATCTTGTATTATAATTTAACTGCTTTTAATATGTGATAAATGTACCATGTCAATGTTTACTATGTTTTTAATGTGAAACTTTTACGATGATTTTATTGTCTGTCTTGTCTATAAAGCGACTTTGCGCCCTATAAATGAAATGTATTATTATTCTAAATCCCCATCATAAAGGGTGCCTCCCACGCGCCACCTGGCGTTCAAATGAAAGAACGCCCTCCTCGCGCACTGGGACAAGGACAGCCAATGAAAAGCGCGGATGTTAGCACGTGCTGCGGCTTCCCCAGACAAGCCAGTTGCCAGTGGCAGCGATCACATAGCTATCAGACAAGAGACATGATGGAGGAATATGAAGGTAAGAATCCAGATCAAACTATCCTTCCCCGCCTCCAGGTTTGAGTGTCAGAGTTTCAGGGAAGACTTCAGGTCGTTTTTTTTCCAATCTTGCGTCTTGATGTGATGGATGATCGGAGAGCCCAGACGCCCTTTTCCCCCCGTCCTGGTGTCTGGGGTAGGAATAGGGCGGAGGATGATGATGGAGGTCGGTGTTAGCAGGCGTTGATCTCATGCAGCATCGACCTCTGGAGTGCTTTCCTTTACGGATCTAACACCAGGGATGAGATCAGACGATGTTGATCAGACGATGTTGATCAGACGTGGCTCCAGGCTGACTGCCTCGTCCAGGCCTGTTTTGCATGGCTTAGTGAGAGTTTCCTAGTGAGACAGTTTTGTCCATACTGGTAGACTGTAGCTGAGGACTGCAGCTTCTCTAATACAAGCTGATGTGCGAGGGCATGCATTTACATGTACAATCACAGTCATTCAGCAGATGTTGTTATCTAGAGCGATTTACAGCACATGTACAGTACATGGACATCCCCTATGCTTGACGGAATGACCGTGAAAAAAATTGCTTTTGTTCTTTATATTGTTCACCATGGCATTGCCTGATTTATTAATCCCATTATTACATTACATAGATGCAGATGCTTCTATGGCAGAGGAGCTGATTCCATGTAAAATCTGCAGTCGAAGGTTCCTCCCTAAAGTTCTGGTAAGAGTTTTATATATATATTTAAATTGTTATCGCTCCTATCCATTATCACAACCAGCCATTTCAACCTTTGACCTTATTGTCCTGGCCATACAGATTAAAGTTGACCCTCTGCAATGCTTCGGACACGGGTGTCCGATCCTGGTCCTCAAGGGCCGCTGTCCAGAATGTTTTAGATGTTTCCCTGCGCTCCGGCACACCTGGTTGAAATTAAGAGTCATTATCAGGCTACGACATAGCTTGATAACAAACCCTGCATTAGAATCAGTTGTGCAGGAGCAAGGGAAACATCTAAAACCTTCAGGACAGCGGCCCTCGAGGACCAGGATCGGACACCCCTGCTTCAGGACCTTGTAAGCGAGGCACCATCGTTTCACGGAGTCAGTCGGTATTGGAAACTGATTAGTTCCCATCATGGTTTAGTCAGGAAATCATTACCGTTGTCACAGAGACAACGGTAATGAGATAATGATCCCCATCAGCCGAATATCATCTGGAGGAAACACTGTTCTGTGTTGCCATAGCTCAATCCACACTCCTCGGCTGCGTCTTTCCAGGAAGTAGCTTAGCAACGTGAATGACAACACACTATCACGCACAGTTAGCGTATCGAAGGCCTTCGCAGATCGTTCTCTCTAATGCTCAGGCATGCAACCATTCCTGACCTGTGCAACTTCACTATCTCACAGATAAGGCTCGGGCCTTTGGATTCTGTACCGTCTCTCACTATAGTTATATTTCCCCCCCATCTGTACAGCTAGCGCCCACTTATTTGTACTTTTACGTTATTTGTATTTTACTCATTTGTATTGTATTTTACATTATATTTTTTTGTATCCTGTTTTATTATTATGTCACATAATGTTCTATGTTTGCTCCTTTCTGCCATAGGAAATTCTGTGTTTGTATATCTTGCATAGCAATTAGAATAGATTCTGATTCTAACGGCTACTAACTAGTGAGGCCGCTGACACATTCCAGCATGCTCACCTACGCTGCTGCGGTGCATGCAAGTTCACGCACCCAAAGAGCGAGCGTGCGCGTGTGAATGTGGGTTGCCAGTAAACGCTGCCCTCCCCGTCCTCACCCTCTACCCTCCTGCAGAAAAAGCACACGCCCATCTGCCAGAAAGCGGCAGCCAAGCGGAGGAAAGTGTTTGACTCCAGCAGACAGAGAGCCGAGGGCACCGACATCTCCACGGTCAAACCCATCAAACCAAAGGTGAGAGGTCACACCGGGGGCCCTGCTTCCGATGGGCCCCCAAGGGTGCGTTCACAAACCTTAACACCGCAGAAGGTGCGTTCAGGAACGAAGTTCGCTCCTCGATTCTTTAAATGCCGGGGATCGGACTTCCGGAACGGCTTCCCCAGACCCACGTCATAGGACGTGTTTATCACATCGCCAGCAGGAGATTAGTTGCTAGGCAAACATTTCTGGGTGGGGAGGACACCTGGGTCCTAGAAAAACTGGAGTTTATTTCCATGTGGAGAGCCCACACTAAGCATAGAAGGGGCCAGTCATTAAAAGTGTCTTAATATCAGTACAACGGACATCAGTCATGCTAGGTTAACAAGACCTGGCTCTGGTTAAAACCATCTGAAAGTATGTTATCCGTACACTGTTTGTGAATCTCTCCCAATCCACAGAATGTCTGTTGCTCCAAATGAGCTGTTATGCACCTTAAACTACTTTCAATTGTATTTCAGTCACAAAGTTCCTCCTCCACTGTTGGGGCTAATAAAGTAAGTCGACACCATCGTTCATCTCATGTTGTATGTGGTAGAATGTCAGGATTGTGGCGTAACGGCCCGACAGGCCAAGCAGCGATCGTGGCTGTTTCTGCCTTTGACTTTCCCAACACGTCTTTGTGTGGTTTGTGTGAGGGGGCTGTTGCTTAAGTACAATAGCCCGCATACAACGACAGTTACACACTTGTCCCACGCCTGTCACAACACCTGTCCCTACCTTTACAACCCCCCCTCCCACACACACACACACACCTGAAGAGAGACATAACCCTCAATTCCTCAGGAATATGTTGGATATTGGCCGGGTCCAATCCGAACGAACTAACCCCCTTGCCGTTGTCTTCCTAACAGAATCTTAACTCCTCTTTTTAAAACCCTGCCGTGTTCCATGTGGCCCAGGTAACACCCCGGCGCTCCACGTCTAGACGCTGTGCTTCTCGTGCTCGCCGTGTAGCTCAGCTTGGGCGTGGTCGTAGCTCAGCGGTTAGACAGTTCCAGCGCAGATGGTCACAGGTTCAAATCCCACGCTGTACGTCGCTTTGCGTCCAGAGCATCTTGCCGCCTAAACGAACGCGCTGTATTCCGTCTGCTGTAGGTCTCACTGGATAGGTGACACCCAGCGCATGACATGCATTTTCAATATCAGCTAGAAGGACACAATGCTGGCTGTTGTTTTGGCTGGAACAGCTGTCTACTGTCTGTCTGGCGCTCTTCAATGACAAGGAGGCTGGTAGACGCTGACTATAAGATAACTAGCAATCTCACTATATTCCCAAGTAAGAAATACCTTCACTAGTCTACGTTTAGATCACTGCCATTAACTCCTTTGCCTGGCAAGATTTTTTTGGGTCCTGTTCTTAAGGATGAATTGAGGAGGTTGGTTTCTTGGTTGAGAGATGACATGGTCAGGAGCACAAGGCCTGTTGACGTTCCGAGGTCACTGCTGGAGGCTGACGTCACTGGCGTGTCATGTGACCTAGCAGAGTGTCATGTGACCGAGCAGAGTGTCATGTGACCTAGCAGACCCAAGTCCATGCGTCCGACTGAGTTAGAGTCGGGGAACAGGGCTGCTCTGCACTTCCTGTATTCATGACCCTGAATATCTCACATGAAATACATCCTGACTGTAGAATCTCCTGCAGATCTGCGAAGGGTCGGGAAAGGTCTAATTCAGATGGTGGGTATCTTCCTTTCCTTTGAAAGTGCTGGAGTTCTGATGGGGTTGGATGGGTCTGAGTAGGAAGATAGGCAACTAGGCATGCTTATCCTCCTGTAACTGCTACGGTTGGATAGGTGTAATCCAGACGGTGGAACATCATTGGTCTGCTGAGGCAGGCAGGTATGCGTGTCTGATGACCGGATTAGCGTAGAGTTGAAAAGGTGATGGGTTACAACTGGGTTCTTGGGATTTGAGCAAAACATGAATGAATGGGGAATGCTATGAAATATAGGAACACAGTGAGGCAGCTGTTACTAAGTACCAGGTTAATTGTCACATGGAAATGAACAAGACACTTAATTTGCCGACTCAGTCAAGGATAAAAAATAACATGAATAAACAATAATATAAATCAAGGGGCGCTTGAAGTGTCATGCAGCGTCTAGACGCCGTCTGACGCGGCTTTGGCCTCCTCGTTCCAGGCCGAGCCTCCCAAGAAGGCGTCGAACTGGCGCAGGAAGCACGAGGACTTCATTGCCACCATCCGCGCCGCCAAGGGCCTCACCCAGGTGATGAAGGAGGGCGGGCCCCTGCCCCCTCCCCCGCCCCCTTCCTACGACCCAGGTGAACTTCCCCATCCACATCCTGACCCCTCGCCCCCCGTTCTTGGGCCCTCCCTCTCCTGAACTTCATTGATGTTTCTCCAGTGGATCTCAACCCCTTTTTTGGTACCTGTGTGACCCGTGACCCCTCACTGTGTCCCCAGATTACATCCAGTGCCCGCACTGTTCCAGAAGGTTCAGCGAGAACGCAGCGGACAGACACATCAAGTTCTGCAAGGAGCAGGCAGCCCGCATCGCTAACAAGAGCAAGTCGGCCGGGGACCCCAAGAAACCAGCCACACGCATGCAGGTAGTCAGAGGTCATTCAGTCAACCAGCCAGCCAGCCAGTCAGACAGCTGTCCAGCCAGTTAGCAAGCTCACGGAGGAATGCTGTTTAACATTATGATTAAAATGTGCTGGCCTGGAACATGAAACACCAAAAAACAAATGTGTGTGTGTGTGTGTGTGTGGGGCTGTCAGTACAATCCTCCTGCTGCGAAGAAGGTCGCGTCCCCGGCTGTGTCCGCAGCGTCCAACTCCCCTTCATCGCGTCTCCCTCAGAAGGTTGCCTCTGGGGTGGCCTCTGGTACGAACTGCATGCTGCAACAACTAGAACCTACGCAACCACTCCTCTCTCCTCCATCATGCTATTCACGTTTCTCGCCCTCCAGTTTATCCGTGCGTTTCTTTGTTTCTCCATCTTCCTCTCTCTGGGGCTCTTCCTGTTTCTTTCTCCCTGTCTGAGATTAGACTGGGACCCTGAGGGTACCGCTGTGCATCTCTCTTCAGCCGCGGGTGCACACGCACGCACACACACAAACACACGCCAACACACACACACACACACACCACTGTTCTGTATATAATCCACTCTAAGCCTGTAGGGCCCGACCCTGAATAGAACACCAGAGATGTCCTCAATCTTGCGTATGTGTTCATTAAAACAGAAATATTCACACTTTCATTTAACGTTGGTAAGCTGGTAAGAAAATAAAAGTATCTGTACAAGTGTCTGACCAGCGGTGGCAAGGTTTAGGTCCTCACTGTGTATTTCATCACTCTCTCTTTCTCTCCAGGTATTCCATCCAGTAAGGCATCTTCTGCTGCACCAGGGAGGAGTATCTCTTCAGGATACAACACCCCTCCCTCAGGCCTGACCAGTCCTCCATCAGGGTCAGGAACACACAAACGCACATACATAAATGTGTACACCCAGCAGACCTGACTCATTATGCAGACTAATGGAGCGTGTGTCCTGGGCAGGGCTGGAGGTAAGGGCAGGTCTGTAGCCTCCTACGGCCCAGGGAGGAACGCCCAGTCTGGCCTCAACAAGAGGAAAGTCTTCAACGCTGACCACCACAACTCCAGGTTCTAAACAGACACACACACACACATTTTAGAGCCGCGCCTCACTCGTATGTATTCTAGAATTCACATAATCGGATTTCAATCCACAGCTTGCGTTTGCTTATACAGAATCGTATTCCTTATATGGTGAGGTTTGTCTGGCCCCCTCTAGCGGACAGCCAGGGTAACGCCCCGTTCGTCCGTGTCCCATCCGCTCCCTCAGGAACGAGGTGGACAACAACGGAACGCAGAACAAATTCTGCCACGAGTGTGGAACCAAGTACCCCGTGGAGCTGGCCAAGTTCTGCTGCGAGTGCGGAGTCCGGCGGATGTGCCTCTGACCGGGGGCCGAAGGACATGGGAGGAGGGAAGATCTGAAGGGACGAGGGCAAAGAAGGAGAAGGGTGAAGATCGAGAGCCGAGCTGTTAGAAGACACGGTGGGGAATCAAACCAAACCGAAATAGAAATCAATATAACAAATCAATATAACCACAACTGCTTGGAATACCAGTGTGCACTCTCAATTAAAGTCTTGATTCGACACCCCCCCACACACACACACACAACGCACCCCCACACGCAACTTATTATTATCATTATTAAAGTGCAATATACAGTCATTAACTACTGATAAAACTCGTAAAAAAAGGCAAGTTGATTCACAGTCAAACTGTTTAGCGAAGGATACGTATCTTTTCTTGGGAAATTGATCGGGTGCGTTATTTCTGACAGACCACGTAGATTTTTCATCAAATGCCTTCTCAGACCAAGCAAGGCTTGTGACGTAGCATTATTCAGCTCCTCTGTTCTCATCTTATGCTGAAAGAAAACTTTTTCTAAACTGAATTTCACAGAAGATTGTTATTTATTTTTTACCAATCAAAGTATTGTTTGTTCTAACTGTTTGCAATTTTGTTCCAATCCCTCCACAGGATGCGTATATATGTGTTTGTTGTACATTACCCCCCTATTTTGTTTGAGAATACTCACTGTTTAACTCAGTATTGGTGAGCCTGTTCTATCAGGTGACTGATACACACATCATAGGCCACAAGTTCAGCTCGTGGGTGAAAGCTGCACCCATTCTGAGAGCATTCCCCCCACATCCACATCAAAGCTCCTCAAACCAAAGGATCGGTTCGTTTGTTAAACGTAGCAAGGAAATAAAAGGGGGGAAATGATAATGACAGTAGGCAGAGTTGTGTATACTGTGCGCAGAAAATCCTGCGCTGCCTTCAGAATCTTCGCAATGTCTCCAATGCGACGTGTCTCACTTGTAAAACAATCACTGAAGGAAGCCTTTAATCACTGCTAGGTATCGTAAGAATCTGCAGCAGATGAAATCCATGCCCTTCAAATCACCAGGACAATGTCACGCCCGTATCCATTTGATAACGAACTTCAAACACGTTTTCAGAGTATCCCCAATACAGGCTTCATATGAATCACGTGCCAGGATTAGCTCAGCCAATACTAGACGCATACTTTGTTCTCCCCGTGAGGGACACTGACTGTACATACGCCTCAGAATCCATGAGTCATGGTCCCTTTCTCCTTGTTCATGTGCAGTGTGTACAAGAACACATTTTCTTACTGTAGCTGCATAAAAGACAATAAACAGTTCCTCCAGTAATAGATTGAGTAATAAAAAAAGTGAAATCCTTATTTTAGTGAAGTTTTCTTCGAACAACGCACGTTCAGCTGTGCTTCAACAGTTAGAAGAGCCTAATTGGTTTTGATGAGGTATTTGTAAGTGAACTACATAACCACACTGGATCAATATTACATTAGTAACGTCTGGTAGCAACAACATTATCCCTGCTTTAGCCAACCTATAGCCTAAGAAATGGGTGGCCCACCCTGGTCCTCGAGAGCCACAGTCCTGAAGGTTTCAGATGTTTCCCTGCTCCAGCACACCTGATTCTGATGACGAGGCTTCCACGGAGCTTGATAGCGAACCAGTCATTGGAATCAGGTCTGCTTGAGCAGGGAAACATCTAAAACTTTCAGGACTGTGGCTCTCGAGGACCAGGGTTGGCCGCCCTTGGCCTAAGTGGAGGGTGAAACAGACATCATACATGGCTTTCTTGGTGTTTGGGCTCCTGAATAAGAATATAGAATAACTAAGCAAGTGCCCAGTTCTCAGTATAGCAACTACAGACATGCATGCTCTTACATTCATAATCAGAAGCATTACCTGCCTTGTCTAACCTAGCGACATATGTCCATAGTTTAGAACCACATACATAATATGTTTAGCTGTTGCTTTTCTCAAAAGATACATACAGAAAGTAGGGCAGACAATCAAGGATAAGAAGTACAGAGTTCTACAGAATTTGACCGGGAGCGGTGTGTAAGCCAACTCCCAAAATAACCGCATTTGAGCTCACAGGCGCAGTGAAAAAATAAAATAATTATGATACAAACACTGAGAATGAGTCCCTGGACACCCCCTAATAAAGGCTGCCAAGTACTTATCCTGCTTGTAGAAGGAACAGCATGGATGGGAAAAAATGGCAAACTTCTTTTGGTATGTGTGTGTTTTCTTAGCATCACCGCTCCCTGGATGTGTACGTGTGTCCTAAGATTTGGAGGGAAAATAAATACAACTTTCTTCTAATAACAACTCGATTTCTCTTCTGTCATACGACGAGATCTTGATGATTGTAGTGTTTACTAAAGTGCAGTGGCAAGTACAGAGCAACAGAAACATGAACTAGTCATTAGTGCAGCTCCCCGTCGTGTAGTGTAACAACAAAATCACAAGTACAAAGTGCAAGGAAGGAAACGAGTCCTAAATATCCCAGGAACTGCTGGCGTGCCAAGTCTTTCTTCTCAGGGCCAGCCAAGCAGAAAAACCAGATGGCGAAGCTTGAAGTGCAAAGTCTTGGGACGGAGAGAGGTGCGTCGCTGACCGCTGTGGAGGACTTAAAGAGAAGCACCGCCGCAGCACGGTGGCGGGGCGAGGACCCTTTAGTCTGGTCCGATCACGAGGCAAGCTAACAACACAGGGTACTTACAGAGGGAGCTGGTCAGGACTGAGGACTGTCTGTAACTTTGTTTAGCTATTTCAGGGGGTCTGGTGAGTAGGTGTAGCGCCTGCTGCTGATTCCTATGCTCCTTCATGCTACGCTAGCCAGAGCCTGGTAACACAATCTCAGGCCTTCCAGAGAAACCTTCAGTCTACACAGCTTCCTGGCGTCTCTGCGTCCCTGTTCTCGCCCCGCTCCTCCTGGGCCTCCTTGCCGACCACGTGCTCCTCTCCCTGGTTGTCCTCCTCCGTCTCCTGATCCTTTCTTCTCCCCTCCCAGACCTTCTCGCTCCTTCCCTCTCGGCGTCTGGCAAACAAAACAAGAGCTGCGTCAAAAACACACCTTCCCGAAGAGGCATGTACTGTGCTTCTGGGTCTCACTGTACCTGTTTAGAAGGGCATGGGCAGTTCAGAGATCTCATGATCATTCTTGCCAGACTCTTGGCTTTGGGCACGCTGCTCAGCTTGAAATATCTTCTGCACACCATGTCTATGATGGATCGACTTTCCTAAAGAGAAATATCCACGACACAGGAATTAACTTTGGTTTTTATCGATCGGTATTGCCGAGTTCACTGGGGTTCAATAGAGTTCATTTAGTTGGTGGTATTTCTGTTGACAATATACGTTTGTTTCTGACTGTCCATTTCTCTTATCAACTCCGATCAGAGATTAAGAATATGTATGAAGAAGGTAGATTACTGTAAAGTTTCTTTTTGTCCTACAGTAGAAAAGCCTTTCATAATCCTGGTTCTAAGGACAACCTGCCCCGTATGTTCTAGAGCAGGGCCATACTCGTGCCATCGAGGGCCAAGCGGGTGCAGGTTTTCTGTCTCAACCAAGCACTAACCCCAGCTGATTTCACTAAACTTCGAGTTTCTCTACTCTAAAACCTGCACCCTTTTGGCCCCTCGATGGCGCGAGTTTGAGACGTCTGGTCTAGAGGTTTCCCTTTTTCAGACCCCCTCGTTCAAATTGAAGAGTCGTTACCAAACTCAACAAAAGCCTCGATAACTAAACAACGTGCCGGAAAGTTCGGACCGAGGACCAGGATCGGGAACCAATGAAGATTTAGCGCAGTTAGATGCACAACAGGTGATGAATATGTAGATGAGCGTTCCTACTTACTCCATTTTCCTCACAGACTGGTTTGTCCGTAACCCTGCACACCGTGTCGTTGAGTATGCTAGCGACCTCTCCTTCCTGGGGCATGCAGAGTTCAGAAGAGTTAACCAATTGTTTGGGCAAGTCGCTGATAACATCATTTTCCCAGTCAGGTCACTTGTAATTCACGACTAACTCGTTGGAGCAGGGTATCATACCGCCTCCAACGCTGAGTCAGCGGTTTCAGGTCCTGTAACCTACAGGGGGACTGATGTGTGCGATTGGTTCGAATGCCTGCCATGCAAAAATGACGTGTCCTTGGACAAAGCACTTCACCCCACTTGCCTCAGGGGGGGAATGTCCCTGCACTTGCTGCAAGTCGCTCTGGATAAGAGCGTCTGATAAATGACTGAACGTAAATGTGCGATGCAATTTGGAGCCGCCATTTGCTTCGCGTGGCGTCGCACACAAATGGGTCTTGCGTACCCAGTCAAGTCCCCTTCTCCTAATACATGCCCTGTGATACTTCGTTTCAGCTATGCGTTTATTGAACTGGGATTTGAAACAGATGCAATGTATGGTAGTTGAGAAATATACTACGTACAGCGTCTAGCAGCAGAGGCAAGATTACCATTGCGTAGTCCTCAGCGGCCACTTTCCCGTCGGTGTACGTCTCGCACGGACAAACTAACCGTAGACACGCAGAATGAAAACACAGAGGGAAAAGTAAACTGCAGAGAGAAGCTACGTGCGTGAGAAAGAAGGATACAGGAAGAGAGAGAACAAGAGAGAGAAGGCAGGTTAATAGTGAAATGCATTGGTTACCTACAGGCATATGCTGGTCTACTTAGGACATTTTCTGGGAAACCCACAGTTGCATAAGTAATTCTAATTATTAAACACAATGTACAAACGCTACAGCAATTTTTCCTATACTTCTAACAATTTTCATTAACTCCTAATGCACCAGCACACTCACAACACACAACCGGCATAGCGGTCAATTTCATGCTCAAAAGCGCACATTGTAAACTAAACTCAAACACAAAGAATACACAATGTCTACCAAAACACTGACATGTTCTGTTTCAACAGGGCCATTTAGTCAATCATAGCACAATGTCATAAAAACGTCGGATGGAATTACACAAACTGCATTATTTCATATTTTGTCAGGCTTCACAGCATATGGATGACAGATTGTGTTTTTGTTGTTCTGGTTTATTAAATGCATGCATTTAGTTGTTTTTTTTCAACTTTAAATGAATTATCCACCTCAGAGTAGATTGACAGCATATACGCCTACGGTTGGAAACAGAATGAATGCAGTAAATGTCTGTGTGTTTACAGTATTGTATCAGTTACCTGAGCTCCAAGCACCTCTACCATGTTGACTCCTCTCCCTCGTTCCAGTCCTCTCCCTAGTTCCAGTCCTCTCCCTAGTTCCAGTCCCTTGTTCCACTCCCCTCCCTTGCTCCACTCCACTCCTCTCCCTCGCTCCACTCCTCTCCCTTGTTCCACTCCTCTCCCTAGTTCCACTCCTCTCCCTTGTTCCACTCCTCTCCCTAGTTCCACTCCTCTCCCTTGTTCCACTCCTCTCCCTTGTTCCACTCCTCTCCCTAGTTCCACTCCTCTCCCTTGCTCCACTCCTCTCGTTCAACCCTCTCGTTCCACCCCTCTCCCTTCCTCTCATGAATACTGGCATTGGTCTGAATTTCTTCATGTTGCTCAATATTGTTATTTTTCCACAAAGAGATCAGCCCAAAGAAATCCTCTTCATACTTCACAGTGAAGTGATTGTGAGACTCTAAACACCTGAGACACTTTCCTAGATGGGAATCAGCTGTGATTTGTTTGCATAACTTTAACAAGCTGTTTCTCAGTAGCAGTGGAATTCCAACACAGAGTATATATTGGGGTTCACAATTCAGCTGTTGATCCAGACTTTAACCAGTAAGGTAGGTTTAGCACATGGTTTGATCTGTTTTGACAATTGTCTACATTGCTGTTTTACAGTTGGACTGGATGACATTTAATAGGTTAAAGTCTAATGTGATAACGCTACGTTGTGCCAACGTCTGCAATGCTTGTCCAATGCAGAGGCCCATCTTACCATAATGTGTCATTCTTGATTCGCGAATCATTCAGCCCAAACGATAAAAGGTGCAGTGTCCTACGTCATCCCCGTCCATCCAGTTGCAGACACTTCGCTCGCAGAGCAGATCGTGTTCAGACATATTTCACTCTTCCCAGGTCTGCTTGAGAAGCAGCACGTTTGCAGTTTCTTTCAACGGGAACTTTCATTTTCAGTGTGGGAACACTTCGCGCCTGCTGCTGTGGGCGAGGCGCAAAGTGGGCGAAAGTTTGACTGCCTTACTCGAAGTTACCGCCAGGTGGCGGAAGACAGTTGGCCGAAGTCGCACTTTTGATTTCAATAGAAAAATATATAAATTAAAGTTGTTTCTAATTTGGATGATACCAGAATGTGACATTGAATTTAGTGATGTATTGCGACAGGGTATATTTATCCTTCAGCTCTCAGCAGTGTCTGCTTCTGATCATCAACGGCTGATGGGTTGGATCAGGTCACTGGTTGTCCTAGATCTCCAAACGGAAGCGATGGTATTTCTTGATGTGGGCATGATTATAAATCTTGTCTCTGCCCCCCCCCCCCCCCCCACACACACACACACACACACGCACACGCACACGCACACACACACACACCACAACCCTACTGCAGAACACCTGTTCGGCTGCAGGCTATAACTTTTTGCAATAACTAGAATTATTCTGATAGCCTTAAGGTGGCGCTGTGGATTCGTCAAAAAGTGTGTCTGTGTGAGAGAGAGAGAGAGAGAGAGAGAGAGAGAGCGCGCGCGTGCTTGAGTGCGTGCGTGCGGAATCGAGCACGCGCACAGACCTGGGGGGAGCCGCCTGCCTCTCCAGCGCTCCTATACCTCCGGTTGCTGCTGCGCTGCAGTGCTCTGCTCCGCTGTCTCGCTCAGACCATCGCTTTACCAACATCCGCCTCCTCGCGCTGTCTCGCGGATGCTTTATAGCTTTGCATGACCTCCGTCCAGCGGATGGTCGGTCCATCCCCCTCCTCCAGCCCGTCAGGACGCAGGGAGTCCAGCGCTCAGGTCAGGGGGCACCTTGCGGGATTGGTGAACGCAAACCGGGAACGAGGAGAGCACCGCCCGTTGAAATTCCACCAGGATTTGATTTGGGTGAGTGCAGCCACACCGTTTCAGCCACCCCACCCCCCCATCCCCCCATCCCCCCATCACCTCCCATCCCTTTCTCCATCAGCCTCTGACCCATCTCAGAGTTGTCCTTGCGTGGGGGAAAAATGAGTGAGACATGTTGGTACCGTTCCGTACCAGGAGGGTGCGACGCGGCGAGACAGGGGGTGTGTGGGGTGTGAGTGTGTGGGTGTGTTTGGGGGGGGGGGGGGGTGCAAGGTGCCCGGCAACTCTTCAAATGAGCATTAGTCTGACATGACATGTAGCCGGCTGGATGTTGGACGTCTCGTCCCTTGGTTGAGAAGGGAAAATAAGTTAAAAAAAAATTATATATATATATATATATATATATATATATATATATATATATTTAAAAAACGGTTCGGCATGGGCGCTGTTTATCCACGCGCCTTTAAACGGGTAACCTATTGTGATGCGTAAAATGCCTGCGCAGTCCTGCCCAAGGCGGAGGCTCCTCTGCGCGTGAGGACTTGGCACGAGCTCACACCACCGACTGACCCAAATTCATCGCCGGCTCGAGCGCGAGGGATGAATGAAGTCAAACAAAGCGGTGGCCTGAGCTAAAGCAATTAAAGATGCAAACCTCCACTTAGAGAGAAGGCATTGTGATTCAAACTTGAGAGGATCTCTGGGAGCTTGCAGCCTCTGAAGTCTATCTGGGCATCTCCAATGAAACAAAGAGCGCTTATTCATCCCACCACAGCAGACAGTGGGAGGGCATTGTATCATTATTTGGAACATTCAGGCTGCGGTTGACCAAAACAACGTTTCATCCCCAAACGTTCTCCGAATAAGGTTTAAATTAATATGCGAATTGGGTTCCCAGGGTGTTGACGTAACCTTGTGACTCAGGTAATCTCATATGGTGGATCATGTCAAAATAGTGTGTTGGCGTCTGCCAGTCACACATCTCCTGCCAGCCGCAACGCTCCATGATGCATGTGAAGTGTGCGCTTTGTCACGCAAGCTTGGACGGCTGTGAAACCAGTCATTTAGGCAGTGAGCGTTGGAGACGTTCAGGTTGGGCTACAAGGATGTCAGGTGGCTCAGCAGGTTAAGGGGTTGGCCTCATGAGCGGAACGTCGTGAGTTCGGGCTGTGGCTATGTGACGTTGTGTCCTTCGGGCAAGGCGCTTCACCCTACTTGCCTCAGGGAGAACGTCCCTGTACTTACTGTAAGTCGCTTTGGATGAAAGCGTCTGCTCAATGAGTATTTATTTATGAAGGAAGGTCTCGACGAGCTTTAAAGTATTTTCTTTCACCATGGACCGTGAAGATTAGGATAGTTAGATGAGTATCCATTGCAGCCTTCTGGAGGGGGCTCCCCGCCTCAGCATCGATTGCTGGCAGACGTTCACACGACTGTTCCAGAACGTTGACTGGATTTTGATTTTTTTCTATCTATTGGCAAAAGCTGCCACGCAAAAGTTACTCGCTAAATGTTTTACGTTCGTGTGGATGGCGGGACTTGAGTAGGCCTAATATTATAACAAATGTCTAGATATAGAGGTCTATTCGCGATCGTGATTAGCGCGGGCCGTGCAGCCAAGATAGACTTAATGTGCATTTAACACACCTGATTTAAGGCCAGTTAAAGTCAAGTTCAGCAGTCAAGATTGTGGGGGACATGACGTCATGTCACAATCGTCCCGTTGCTTCGCCCTGTCGATGTGGCTGGTAGTCAAGGTGACGCTGCCGAGGTCTGTAACGAGAGCTGAAGTGAACATGACCTTGCCTCAGCCTTTAACCCCCCCCCCCATCAGCAAAACGGCGGCACAAGGATGGGCAGGCATTCTCTGCTCCTACCTATCCAGCTGCACTAAGACCAGCCCATCAAGAGGCAAGGCCTGGCTAGAGAGCGGGGCTGCCGCCTAATTGGACATCCTCTCCCCCTTTTTTCCCCCCCTCTGAGCTCGTTAGGAGACAGAGGAGGAGAGCAGCAAAGGGAAACGGCTGTCTTTGCCCAGCTTCCCAAGGTGTTTGTGTATGTGTGTGTGTATGTGTGTGTGTGTGTGTCGAACAAACTAAAGAAGACAAGTAAGTAAGTTGTAAATGCTGAACCCTTAAGGGGAGAGCTGGGGGGGGGGGGGGAGTGACAGAAGTAAGAGGATGGGGTGAGGGTTCTGCGGGATGGCAGGCCCGGGCGCGGCCAGCCTGCCTGTCTGTGGGGGTTGGTGGAGGGTGGAGGGGGGGGGGGGGGGGGGGATGGGGTTGTTCCTCTCCTCTGTGTAATGAGCCCTCTGCAGATGGGGCTCCCTGTGTCTCCAGATAGCCTTCGCCTCTGTTGGCAGAGAGAAGAAGGGAGGGAGGGAGGGGGGGCGCCATGGGGAGACAGGTGATGGAAAGACCGACGAAAAGAGGTGGAGGTGAGACGTAGCGAGAGAGAGAGAGAGAGAGAGAGAAAGAGAAAACTAGACAGAAATATGACAGAGAGAGAGAGAGAGAGAGAGAGAGAGGAGGGGGTGTGGGAGAGCAAGGAAATAGGGTAAAAGGGAGGAGTAGAGAGAGAGAGAGAAAGAGGGAGTGGAGGAAGAGGGAAAGAAGGTGAAAGAGCGAAACGCAAATCACAACACTGTACGATACAGTGTGATTACCATCAATTATTCAAACAATGCATTTCCTTGCCAAATGGAGGTGATTAATGTACACAGGAGGCGAAGATAACTATGTTCCTGGACACGAGCCACTGTTTGTGCCTGTCTCTCTCATCCACCACAGATTGATAATTGTCAAGGCTAGCCTGGTCCCCCAAGGCTAATTGGCCATCAAAGACAAACCCTGGGTGTACAGTGCACATCATCCCGATTTCAAGGCAAGACAAGAATAACATATTTTCAGGTCATCCTCTTATATGGCGTGGGGAAGGCAATGGTAGCGTGTGCGTGCGCATGTGTTTGCGTGTGAATGTGAGTGCGGTAAGCAATGAAGTTGCAGCTATAATATCAAGGCCCGTCATGGCAGCAGTCGTATATCTTAGACCCGCTGCTTATAAAGTATTCAGCATGTCCAAGACTGCCTCCATTGGGGGTCCCGGCCATGACGGTTTCATTTGCATTGTGGGAGAATAAACGTAGATGAACGGAACATTAGAACAATTGACACATGCTCTGGCAACAAGTCTTGGGCAGAAAAGGAACTCCCTGTAGATAGCTGTACTGACAGTAAATTAGACTTTGTGTCACAAGCAAAGTGCTGTTAGCTTAGAGAGCATTGGTCCTTGGAATTGAGAGGTTGACGTCAAATTGTTCTTGCGCTGTAACATAAACATGCTGTCATGAGTTCCCCCCCCCCCCCCCCCCCCCCCCCCTCTAACGAAGGATTTAACAGCGGACTTACAGCTGGAATAAGGAATGAAGGAACGAAGAGATAGGAAAGAGAGACAAGGGGGGAGGAGAGAGAGTGTGGGGAGGGGAGGCGAGGGGGTTAGGGAGAGGGAGTCAAGAGGGGGACTGGAACCGAGCGTCACGTCATCAGCGGATGTCATCCTCGCCACATCGGTCACAGGTGTGCTGATTGAAGGTCTTTAAGGGGCGTAAAGACCGCCTGCGTTCACAGAGCCGGACCATTTTCGCCACCCTCCGCCGCTCCCAGCCTCCCCCATCTAGACTGTGTTGTTTGTACTGGATGTTGTCAACTCTGCGATGACTGCAATGTCTTTGACCGTACTGACAACATTTTATGGATCTGGAAATGGTCTTCTACTACGGTGTGTGTATGTTGTGTCACTAACTATCTCTAATTAAGGTTTAATTCGTTTATTAGGGAGATTTTTTTGTCTTCTCAGGGCTCAGAGAAATTTGGAGTGAGATTTTTATACCTGTCAGTGTTTTGGAGAAACCTTCCTACCGGCGACCTCCTTCTTTAATTGTACGGAGCTGGAAAGTTATTTGTCAGTGTGAGAAATGCTTGAAATGTGTGATTAATCCAAGGTGTGTTGCGTGAGAAATGGCTGAAGTGTGTGAGTCTGACTGCGAGTTTGTGAGACGTTGCAGGCCTGTTTGAGGGTTTGGGTTGGTCCTCGGGGCTCTGCGAAGTCACGTGACGTTGGTCGTTAAAAGGGCTAAACAAGTTGGATTGGATTTCTTGTTACCCCCAGATTTCCTGATACCGCCACAATAGAAGCATTCTAAAGTCAAACCTTTCCCATTTAAATAAATGATTGAATCAATACGTCATTGTCTTGACTGAATTAAGTTTGTATAGCGGTTCAATTGCAATGTTTGTTAATGAATCCTTGTAAAGCTTGGCTCGGACAGAAAGGTCTTGCGGTCGGTGTGTGGTTCAGGTTGTTCGGCTTCCCTTTCCAACATGTGTTTGTTCGCGAGGTTAACTGAATTAGTCATGACGACCCCTATGGACGAGCTATGGCTGATATCTAGCACTTCATAAGAAGATGCCCCTGTACTTCTCCACTCCATACGCACAGCGTACATGACAGCTAGCTGAAAAATTCAACAGCAACCAGAATTGAAGCGGTTTTCAGTCTCTATTATAGAACACTTCGTAAAAAAATAAAATAATATGTGGCCGATAGCCCATAGCCTCCATCTGTTGTTTATTGGCGATGTTTGAATAGACTTAAAGTATAACCAAACATCACAGTCAAATGTGTGTCGATCATATAAAAAAAAAACACACACATACAGTAGCTAAACTTGGCAATCCTGGTCTTTATCCAGACAAATCTTAGAAAATGTAGTATTTTCTATTCCCTGGTCGAAGAAAAACTTGAGTTTTCATGATGAAAAACTCTTGAAGAAAATTCGGATTGAACGAATGCCTTATTGGGTTATTCAGAGGTTTCACAAGGAAGGAATGTGGATGGTAATTGGCATGTGTCCCTTCACGAATTTCAGAGAACGCCAGAAAGAACATTCATAAAACCTCCATCCCACACCCACCACTTATTGTATAAAAATGTTTAAGGCGGCCAATGACTGGAACCTTATATTAGGGTAAGTCTTGCAAAAAAACAAGGGAATTCATATGCCATTATGAACCACTTCCTGGGTTAGAGTCCTGGACGTATGTTTGGCGTGAAAACTTGTTTTTCCAGCAGCGGTTTCTCCGCTGCAGTGGTTACCGTCCCTCCATGTGGTCTCCCTTGCACCGGACTCGCTGTGGAGCCCAAATTGAGTTTGGATGTGGGTCAGGAGTGGCCTACAGGCAGGCGATGTCATACTCTGCAGACATACATCTTGTATGTGGTCCTCTTTTGAGGCCAATTAGACCCTAGCTGTTCTGTGCATTGAGGCAGCTGACAGGTCTGTCCAGATACCAGACCCCCAGGCCAGAGAGATGACAAGAGAGGAGGAAAGTCACAGTTGGATACAGGGTTCTCCAACAGAGAATCCGCGCATCCTCAGCGCGAGCAAACGTCTGCCTCACCCGTGCCGAGTGATGGCGGATCCTGAGTGCTGCAGACTGCCGGTCCTAGACGGCTGCTAGAGCCGGCCAGCCTGAGCACCTCCAGACGCAGACGATGGTAGACGAGCCCCCGTCTGGCCGTGCGGCGCGTTTCAAAACGTTACCGTCGTGCTCTGATGGGGGGGGGGGGGGGGGGGGTCGTCCCACCACAAGGAGGCCCAACAAGCGCGACTCTTTATTCACGCAAGGACATTCCAGGAAGACGTAAAGAATGGCGAGGAAGGGTTAGGCCGGAGGAGGAAAGGGAAGAGGAAGTGGAAAAGAGGAGTGGAAAAGAGGAAGTGGAAGAGGAAGTGGAAGGGGAAGAGGAAGTGGAAGGCTAAGTCCACAGGTGTCAAACTCGTGCCATCGCGGGCCAAGAGGGTGCAGGTTTCTGTGCCAACCAAGCCACTACACACCAGCTGATTTCACTAACGAGTTGGATTTCACTAAGTGGAGAAACTCATTAGTGAAATCAGCTGGTGTAGTGGCCCCGGTTAACACGAAAACCTGCACCCTCTTGGCCCGCGATGGCACGAGTTTGACACCACTGGCTTAGTCTACCAAAGGTTTTCTGAAAGTCTAAGGTGCTGAAGCTTCGCATTGTAATACTGATTCCCACACACACCACACACACACACACACACACTTGTTCTGTACCCCTCAGCACTGTACATTGCATTCCAGCACAGGCCTAGTGAGGTTATTCAGGGAATGGTTATTCATCACCCATAACAGTCCTTTCAGTCACACAGCATGAAGCCCCAAAGGGAAGGAGCTCCATACCAGCTTCTCCAGAGGAGCCCAGCCGCCCACAGCATCAAGCCCAGCGAAGGGGGCCTTGTGTAGGCTAGCGTGGTAGGAGGTAGAGGGGGATGGAGGTATTATCACAGCGGGGAAGCATAACACACACTCGCACACAGACGTACACTTGCACGCACACATAGAGACGCTCACACACACATGCACGCTCACTCACACACGCATATATTCAAGAATACACAAACACTCACACACAGCTGGACGGTCAGCGGACTAAGAGTGAACGCCCAGGGCGCCAGTGGGGGCCAATCTTCCGGAAACCATGGCAACCGTATGTTCGTACGCTGTGGTTGCTATGACTGCACTTCATTGGGGGTTGCGGGCGGTATTAGCAGGTATGGGAGCTGGAAGTGTTGCGAGGGTCGTAGGATTGGACCGAACCTAAGACACTTTGGCTCCAAGTAGGTCCAAGTCCAAGTATGAGACGGATATTGGTGAGTTAGTTAATTCTAGTTGGTACTCTATTAAATTGTACGGGGTCTTATTCGTTTTTTTCTAAAGCGACACAGTTCTAATTATACAGTTCTAACTGTAACTCAAAGAAACGGTCTGTATTTACCAGGCAAAGAGCAAGGTAACCACATCTCATTTACCAGAAACAGTGACAAATATTTACTGAGTGTAGTCAATTCTTTTCATTTTTAATAATATCTCAACTACCATGCAGCAATAACAGCTCAACCACTGCAGTGCATAGTACAGCGCATCAAAAAATATGTCATATCGTAAATGTAACATCAAATCGAATTTTGTGGGTGCGGAGTCTCTTGCCAGACAGCGTTATGACACGATCTAAAATACAACGAGCAGAGATCCTGTGTGGATCCAGCAAATTACTTTGCCCAACTGAGAGGCTGTCACAGTCAAACATACCGGGCTTTCTTCCTACCTCTCGCTCTCTCTCTGTCTCTCTCTCCCTCTCTCTCTCTCTGTCTCTCTCTCTGTCTCCCTCTCTCTCTCTCTCCCTGCACATGTGGCACACCACATCCCCCCCCCCCCCCACGAAAGAGAATAGCTGAGAACTGAGAAAGACAACAACGCTTTAGCTTCGTTTAAGATTGTGGGTCGAGATCGTCCCAGTTTCATCTCCCTGCTCAGATGAGGTGAGTGGGGGGGGGGGGGGGTGGATTCACGAAAGGTGGACGCTAGACCTACCCCTTGCTCGGATAGGTCACTCGTTCTCAGTTCATTTGAATCAAGATTTACCAGCTAGAAGTTCAATTGTCAATTCAATTGTTCCTCGAAAACCCCTTTGCCTCTTTCTTTCTCCTACCCTCATGCGCACACACACTCAAACACTCACACACACACACACTCACACCCTCACACCTCACACAAACACACACTCACTCACCAGGGGGCAGAAGCAGGGCAGGAGGTTAAATACTCTTATGTCTGTCTGCAAGTGTTATCACTCCACAGAGGACGGAGGGACGGAGGGCTGGAGGGAGCAGAAAATAGACCTTCCTGTCTTCCCCAGAATCCTCCAAGCCACCGCAGAAAAAATGGGATTCAATCCCACACGGTTCCTCTCTGGACAGACTACCGAGACGGCCAGAGACCGTTCCCTGAGGATACTTCTCAGAGCCCTCTCACTGCAGGCCGTGTAAATATCGATTTAGTCCCCGGATCTAATTTGAGTGGCTGGTTATTGTCGTATGAGAGGTGCGTTGAGCTCGCGGTACTCCTCCACGTGGATGATGCATGCCGGATCAGAGGGCGTGGTGAGCGACCCGTTTGCGTGTCCACCGTTGAAACCCCTCACCGACCCGTGTGCTCCGGAAAAGGTGAAAAAAACCCCGCTGCTTCATGGGAAGTGTAGTCACTGGGGCATCGATGAGGACCGTCGCTGTATGCTCTGGAAAGAGAACACAGTCAGGGTGTGTCTTCTAGAGACAGGCCGCCCTGTTTTTGTCCCGGGCGAGTGTGTTCTGATGCTGATAAGGTCCAGGATGGGACATCAGCAGACACAAACGTACACACACACACACAAAGCCTGGCGTTACAAGTCAAGATAACCTAACTAGACTTCTTGTCCTTATCAGGATTCACCGCGGTTCGACCTTACCGGCATCAGATCTCCACCAAGAGCCTGTGTCTTAAAAAAAAAACGAACATGAGAATATATTTGCGGTGCTTTCTGCACGTAAGCAAGAATATAGTAAGAAGGCATGAGGTGGGGGAGGGAGATAGAGAGGGTGGTGGGGGGGGGGGGGGAAGGAGAGAGATCGCCTAGAGAGAGCAAGGTATGGGGAAGGGGGGGGGGGTAGGCTAGGACAGAGCTAGAGCGAGGAAAGGGGGGAGCGAGGAGAGAGAGCGACAGGAAGAAGGAGGGAGAGAGGGAGAGAGGGAGAGAGGGAGTCACATCACAGGGACCCACAAAGCCCGCTGGGAATCCCCTTTGACAGATGTACAAGATCACAGGAGGATCCAACAGGGCTGCTTCCCCACCGAGGCCCAGACTGAGACGGTAACCACAACCATGCATCCGTGCGTGTGTGTGTGTGTGTGTCTGTCTCGGTCTGTCATATGTAAATTGTGAGGTAGACGAACTTCACGTTTAACCAACTAACAACTCAAACGTAGCACTGTGGCTAGCATTGCAGCACGCCGTCAGCTGTCGCTGATGTACTGTCGCTAGCGCTATCCTGTAAGTTGCCTATGTATAGCCACTGCTGCTGATCAATACAGAAATATCTCCCTGTATGAAGATTAGGAGGAGCAATGGACCTCTGTGTTAGGCACTGGTGCATCTTAGAAGCAAGGTGCAGGGGATGTAAAGAGGGGAGACGGACACAGAGACATTCAAACGAACGAGTGAAGCAGGGGGATAGAGAAACGGGAAGCTGAAAAACGTGTTCCCTTCTTGCCAACGGTCGGCACCTGGGTCCCTGTGAACGAACGAGATCCTCCGTGCACGGCAGGGCCTCTCCCTGGGCCCCCGAAGAGGGAGAGGTTCTCTGAAGCCTGATCACAGAGGTGTCCAGGTCTGGTGCCTTGTCGATAACGGACGGGCGAATGTCCGCACCCCCCCCCCCCCCCCCCCCCCCCCCACCAGCTCCATTCCTAAAATGCTGGTGTTTGATACTGATAGTCGCTCTCTCTCTCTCTCTCTCGCCCTCTCTCTTTCTCTCTCGCCCTCTCTCTTTCTCTCTCTCTCGCCCTTTCTCTCTCTCTCTCGCCCTCTCTCTCTTTCTCTCTCACCCTCTCTCTCTCTCTTTCTCTCTCGCCCTCTCTCTTTCTCTCTCTCTCTTCATGTCTCTCTCTGTGTCTCTCTTTCTCTCTCTCTCTCCATGTCTCTCTCTGTGTCTCTCTTTCTCTCTCTCTCTCTCTTTCTCTCTCTCTCTCTCTTTCTCTCTCTCTCTCTCTTTCTCTCTCTCTCTCTCTCTCTCTCTTTCTCTCTCTCTCTCTCTCTCTCTCGCCCTCTCTCTCTCTCGCCCTCTCTCTTTATCTCTGTCTCGTCTGTCACTTCTCTTCTGCGTGTCTCCATTTCTCTCCCTCTGCCTCTCTCTCTCTCATCTGTTCTCACACGTTCTCTCGTGACTTAGCCATCGGGAGTGGGTTTCATTCTGCACGGCCCCCCCCTCCCCTCCCCCCCGTGTTGAGGGAGGGCGGGCGTGGTGCGTGCGTGACTCGTGCTGTCTGTCCCCTGCGGGGGGCAGGGGGCCTGGGCGCTGTGGGGCTGACCAGTCATCTGAGCAGGGTAGGGGCTTGGGGGGGGCGAGCCAGATGAGATGATCGATCCTGTCTGCTGTTGGCATCGTCTGGCGTCGTGGTGATCGTACCCGAGGCCAGACACCCACTGTCCTTTCTGGGAGTGCTGTCTGGCAGGGCTGTCTGGCAGGGCTGTCTGGCAGGGCTGTCTGGCAGGGCTGTCTGGCAGGGCTGTCTGGGAGGGCTGTCTGGCAGGGCTGTCTGGGCTGTCTGGGAGGGCTGTCTGGCAGGGCTGTCTGGCAGGGCTGTCTGGGCTGTCTGGGAGGGCTGTCTGGCAGGGCTGTCTGGCAGGGCTGTCTAGGCTGTCTGGGAGGGCTGTCTGGGAGGGCTGTCTGGCAGGGCTGTCTAGGCTGTCTGGGAGGGCTGTCTGGGAGGGCTGTCTGGCAGGGCTGTCTGGGAGGGCTGTCTGGGAGGGCTGTCTGGCAGGGCTGTCTGGGAGGGCTGTCTGTTTGACAGGATGGGACTGAACCCTTCAACTGGCTTCACTTTTACCGGCCAGGCGCAGCTGAAATCCATTGAAAATGAATGAACTGATTTTGTTGCTGGTGTATTATGTATGAGGGGTTTTAGGCTGTTCTCAGTTATAGATGGAATATATATATATATACACTACCGTTCAAAAGTTTAGGGTCACATTGAAATGTCCTTATTTTTTAAGGAAAAGCACTGTACTTTTCAATGAAGATAACTTTAAACTAGTCTTAACTTTAAAGAAATACACTCTATACATTGCTAATGTGGTAAATGACTATTCTAGCTGCAAATGTCTGGTTTTTGGTGCAATATCTACATAGGTGTATAGAGGCCCATTTCCTGCAACTATCACTCCAGTGTTCTAATGGTACAATGTGTTTGTTCATTGGCTCAGAAGGCTAATTGATGATTAGAAAACCCTTGTGCAATCATGTTCACACATCTGAAAACAGTTTAGCTCCTTACAGAAGCTACAAAACTGACCTTCCTTTGAGCAGATTGAGTTTCTGGAGCATCACATTTGTGGGGTCAATTAAACGCTCAAAATGGCCAGAAAAAGAGAACTTTCATCTGAAACTCGACAGTCTATTCTTGTTCTTAGAAATGAAGGCTATTCCATGCGAGAAATTGCTAAGAAACTGAAGATTTCCTACAACGGTGTGTACTACTCCCTTCAGAGGACAGCACAAACAGGCTCTAACCAGAGTAGAAAAATAAGTGGGAGGCCGCGTTGCACAACTAAACAAGAAGATAAGTACATTAGAGTCTCTAGTTTGAGAAACAGACGCCTCACAGGTCCCCAACTGGCATCTTCATTAAATAGTACCCGCAAAACACCAGTGTCAACATCTACAGTGAAGAGGCGGCTGCGGGATTCTGGGCTTCAGGGCAGAGTGGCAAAGAAAAAGCCATATCTGAGACTGGCCAATAAAAGAAAAAGATTAAGATGGGCAAAAGAACACAGACATTGGACAGAGGAAGACTGGAAAAAAGTGTTGTGGATGGATGAATCCAAGTTTGAGGTGTTTGGATCACAAAGAAGTACGTTTTTGAGACGCAGAACAAATGAAAAGATGCTGGAAGAATGCCTGACGCCATCTGTTAAGCATGGCGGAGGTAATGTGATGGTCTGGGGTTGCTTTGGTGCTGGTAAGGTGGGAGATTTGTACAGGGTAAAAGGGATTCTGAATAAGGAAGGCTATCACTCCATTTTGCAACGCCATGCCATACCCAGTGGACAGCGCATGATTGGAGCCAATTTCATCCTACAACAGGACAAGGACCCTAAACACACCTCCAAATTGTGCAAGAACTATTTAGAGCAGAAGCAGGCAGCTGGTATTCTATCGGTAATGGAGTGGCCAGCGCAGTCACCAGATCTGAACCCCATTGAGCTGTTGTGGGAGCAGCTTGACCGTATGGTACGCAAGAAGTGCCCATCCAACCAATCCAACTTGTGGGAGCTGCTTCTGGAAGCGTGGGGTGCAATTTCTCCAGATTACCTCAACAAATTAACAGCTAGAATGCCAAAGGTCTGCAATGCTGTAATTGCTGCAAATGGAGGATTCTTTGACGAAAGCAAAGTTTGATGTAAAAAAAATCTTATTTCAAATACAAATCATTATTTCTAACCTTGTCAATGTCTTGACTCTATTTTCTATTCATTTCACAACATATGGTAGTGAATAAGTGTGACTTTTCATGGAAAACACAAAATTGTTTGGGTGACCCCAAACTTTTGAACGGTAGTGTATATATATATATATATATATATATATATATATATAATATATTTGGGTATCTCTTGTGTGTATGGGTTTGAGTGAACAGAACTGGAGAGTTTCAGCACCACGGACAGCTCCCCCTCTTTGTCATTCTTACTGACAATCGGCTCCATTCTTTATTGCTGGTATCCCTCCACGTCCTCTCTTCGCCTCTTCCTGTCCTCTCCACTTCCTGTCTGCTCCACTTCCTGTCCATTTCTACGTCTGGCCTACCCAGTTAAATGGGAACCGACCAATCACAGGGCACCATTCTTGACCAGCCGGAAAGGCTGATTCTGCTTGTGGTTCTGGTCAGGGCTCAGCTTGGCTGTGTGACCAGCCTACAGTCACTGTTGTGTAGACTTGTGATTGGCAGCCTGGGTAACTAAGGTCCCCCCCCCCCACCCCACAATCAGGGCTGATCTGAAGCAGCCCGGAGTTGGATTTCGGCAAAACAGTTGGAGACGCGAGCGGAATTACCAGATGCACATTGTTCTGACAGGTGTGAAAGATGTCGTCGGGGAGAGGGGAGCGAGCACGAGCGTCAGGGGGGCGGAGGAGAAAGGGGGGGCCCAGACGCTCGTCTTCTCGCTCTTCCTGCGCCAGGCCGGCTCCTCGGTTCGAGGCGTCGTGTTTACCGTCGAAGGGAGGGATGGGGAGCGTGGCGTGCTGGCATGTTGACGAGTTTCGTTTGCGCAGTGACGCGTTTTGGTTTTTTCATATTTTTGTGGGGGGAGGTTCCAAGTGTCGGTTGGTTTGTCAGTGCGTCGAGGTGAGCGTGCGTCTAGGCGCCGTGTTGGGACAGTGTGGCGTTAAGGGGACGTTTATGAGAGGATGGCGAAGTCGTACGCTCCCTCCCTGTCTAACTTTTTCTCTTTCTCCCCTTGTCCCTCTCTCATCCTCCCTCCCACGCTCCCTCTCTTCCTCTCCCATCCTCAATCTCTCTCTCTCTGTTCCTCTCTCATCCTCCCTCTACCTCTATGTCTCTCATCCTCCCCCTCTCGTCCTCCCTCTACCTCTATGTCTCTCATCCTCCCCCTCTCGTCCTCCCTCTACCTCCATGTCTCTCATCCTCCCCCTCTCGTCCTCCCTCTACCTCCATGTCTCTCATCATCCCCCTCTCGTCCTCCCTCTACCTCCATGTCTCTCATCCTCCCCCTCTCGTCCTCCCTCTACCTCCATGTCTCTCATCCTCCCCCTCTCGTCCTCCCTCTACCTCCATGTCTCTCATCCTCCCCCTCTCGTCCTCCCTCTACCTCCATGTCTCTCATCCTCCCCCTCTCGTCCTCCCTCTACCTCCATGTCTCTCATCCTCCCCCTCTCGTCCTCCCTCTACCTCCATGTCTCTCATCCTCCCCCTCTCGTCCTCCCTCTACCTCCATGTCTCTCATCCTCCCCCTCTCGTCCTCCCTCTACCTCCATGTCTCTCATCCTCCCCCTCTCGTCCTCCCTCTACCTCCATGTCTCTCATCCTCCCCCTCTCGTCCTCCCTCTACCTCCATGTCTCTCATCCTCCCCCTCTCGTCCTCCCTCTACCTCCATGTCTCTCATCCTCCCCCTCTCGTCCTCCCTCTACCTCCATGTCTCTCATCCTCCCCCTCTCGTCCTCCCTCTACCTCCATGTCTCTCATCCTCCCCCTCTCGTCCTCCCTCTACCTCCATGTCTCTCATCCTCCCCCTCTCGTCCTCCCTCTACCTCCATGTCTCTCATCCTCCCCCTCTCGTCTCTCCTTAACTGTGCGTTTTCATTTACATATCTTTCACATCTCTCCGGCTCGTCTTCAAACTCAAACGGTTAATCTGGGTCATCCATCTCCAGCTCGCTGACTAGTTGGTGGTGTGTGTGTGTGTGTGTATTTTTGGGGGGGGTGTATTTGCGCGTTCATGTTTGTTTGTGGGAAACGTCAACTTAAAGTTTCATCTCATCATCTCAATGACGTTATATCATTTCCAGATGAAGGTCAGAGGAAGTGCGAGTCGGAAATGAAACCAGTCCCCTTAAAGACCATCTGCGGTTGGGGTGGCAAGGTGTGTGCGGTGGAGTTAACGCTTTGGTGCTACTCTGTGTGTACTGTACTGTGTCTGTGTGTGTGTGTGTAGTCAATCATCCCAATACTGTGCTTTTTGTGCGTATGGCTGCTAAATGAATCATGTGCATTATTCAGAGTTTAATATTAGACTTTACGGGGGAGTTAATTGGAGACATCAATCACCAGAGGCATTCATATGTGCAGGACTTTTGAGTCCTTAAGTGAAAATACTTCTCACCAGCTCAACGGCAGACTGATTGGTTTAGGCAATTACAATGATTATTTATTCATTTTCTGAGCTTTATCTAATTTCGTAACATTTCTGTATTATTAGCCATACGCTTAGTGTGGATTGTTTTCCAAACCTCTGTAGTGCACGGAACTAGGAAATGCAGACACACACACACACACACACACACACACAAATGGACAATCGCACACATGCAAACAATCACCCACCCAACACATGCACACTGATGCACTGTCGTTCAATTTCATTGTCAGATTTCCAAAAAAGCTTTCTTTGGCTTCAACCATGCCAAACGTTTTCCAGCATTTAAACGTCAAATCGTTTTAATAGAACTCAATGAATCAAACGTAATTGCACAAATCCAATTGTTAACGAATCATTTTCGCAGCCTTGAAATGCAGGCGCTGCGCCGAAATCCTATCTGTATCACATAATACAAAGTAAACATCAATACAGCACGTTTTGCATTCGCTCATTTGCATGCTGGGCACGCAGGCGTCCGATAGAAAAATCTCTCTCTTTTTTTTTTTTATAAAGCCGGGTTGCGTAATCAGAATGAAGAGGAAGAGATTTACGAATCCCCTCAGATCAACAGATCACCGTATAAACATCAGTCTTGGAGATGGTGCTTGGTTTAATAGGCCCTCCAGGGGTCAAACGAGCTGTGGCAGAAATGCAGGCTGTTTGATCTGAGGCTGGAGTCCGACCATGTGGCGCCCCTGCCAGACCCGCTTCGGGAGCGATGCGGTGGTAGCAGGCGGTAAATCTCGGGGGGGAAACAAACAAAGTCAAATGTGTTATGAAATATGAAACATGGAAGCCCTCTCCACAGTGCCGAAAGAACAAACAGTCGCAGAATTCTCTCGTAGCTGCTTATTATGGGTTTTCATCCAGCGGTCCAATGGCTTTTTACATCCAATCAGTATGTGCCGGTGTGTGTACGTGGGGCTGGTGTGTGTATGTGGGGCTGGTGTGTGTATGTGGGGCTGGAGTGTGTATGTGGGGCTGGTGTGTGTACGTGGGGCTGGAGTGTGTACGTGGGGCCGGTGTGTGTATATGGGGCTGGTGTGTGTACGTGGGGCTGGAGTGTGTATGTGGGGCTGGTGTGTGTACGTGGGGCTGGAGTGTGTACGTGGGGCCGGTGTGTGTATATGGGGCTGGTGTGTGTACGTGGGGCTGGAGTGTGTATGTGGGGCTGGTGTGTGTACGTGGGGCTGGTGTGTGTACGTGGGGCTGGTGTGTGTATGTGGGGCTGGTGTGTGTTCGTGGGGCCGGTGTGTGTACGTGGGGCTGGTGTGTGTACGTGGGGCTGGTGTGTGTACGTGGGGCTGGTGTGTGTATGTGGGGCTGGAGTGTGTATGTGGGGCTGGTGTGTGTATGTGGGGCTGGTGTGTGTATGTGGGGCTGGTGTGTGTATGTGGGGCTGGAGTGTGTATGTGGGGCTGGTGTGTGTATGTGGGGCTGGTGTGTGTATGTGGGGCTGGAGTGTGTATGTGGGGCTGGTGTGTGTACGTGGGGCTGGAGTGTGTACGTGGGGCCGGTGTGTGTATATGGGGCTGGTGTGTGTACGTGGGGCTGGAGTGTGTATGTGGGGCTGGTGTGTGTACGTGGGGCTGGTGTGTGTACGTGGGGCTGGTGTGTGTATGTGGGGCTGGTGTGTGTTCGTGGGGCCGGTGTGTGTACGTGGGGCTGGTGTGTGTACGTGGGGCTGGAGTGTGTACGTGGGGCTGGTGTGTGTATGTGGGGCTGGTGTGTGTATGTGGGGCTGGAGTGTGTATGTGGGGCTGGTGTGTGTATGTGGGGCTGGTGTGTGTATATGGGGCTGGTGTGTGTACGTGGGGCTGGTGTGTGTATGTGGGGCTGGTGTGTGTATGTGGGGCTGGTGTGTGTATGTGGGGCTGGAGTGTGTATGTGGGGCTGGTGTGTGTTCGTGGGGCCGGTGTGTGTACGTGGGGCTGGTGTGTGTACGTGGGGCTGGTGTGTGTACGTGGGGCTGGTGTGTGTATGTGGGGCTGGAGTGTGTATGTGGGGCTGGTGTGTGTATGTGGGGCTGGTGTGTGTATGTGGGGCTGGTGTGTATGTGGGGCTGGAGTATGTATGTGGGGCTGGTGTGTGTTCGTGGGGCCGGTGTGTGTACGTGGGGCCGGTGTGTGTATGTGGGGCTGGTGTGTGTGTGTGTGGGGCTGGTGTGTGTATGTGGGGCTGGTGTGTGTATGTGGGGCCGGTGTGTGTACGTGGGGCTGGTGTGTGTATGTGGGGCTGGAGTGTGTATGTGGGGCTGGTGTGTGTATGTGGGGCTGGTGTGTGTATGTGGGGCTGGTGTGTATACGTGGGGCCGGTGTGTGTATGTGGGGCTGGTGTGTGTGTGTGTGGGGCTGGTGTGTGTATGTGGGGCTGGTGTGTGTATGTGGGGCTGGTGTGTGTACGTGGGGCCGGTGTGTGTATATGGGGCTGGTGTGTGTACGTGGGGCTGGTGTGTGTATGTGGGGCTGGTGTGTGTATGTGGGGCTGGTGTGTGTACGTGGGGCTGGTGTGTGTATGTGGGGCCGGTGTGTGTATGTGGGGCTGGTGTGTGTATGTGGGGCTGGTGTGTGTACGTGGGGCTGGTGTGTGTACGTGGGGCTGGTGTGTGTACGTGGGGCTGGTGTGTGTACGTGGGGCTGGTGTGTGTATGTGGGGCTGGAGTGTGTATGTGGGGCTGGTGTGTGTATGTGGGGCTGGTGTGTGTATGTGGGGCTGGTGTGTGTATGTGGGGCTGGAGTGTGTATGTGGGGCTGGTGTGTGTATGTGGGGCTGGTGTGTGTTCGTGGGGCCGGTGTGTGTACGTGGGGCCGGTGTGTGTATGTGGGGCTGGTGTGTGTGTGTGTGGGGCTGGTGTGTGTGTGTGGGGCTGGTGTGTGTATGTGGGGCCGGTGTGTGTACGTGGGGCTGGTGTGTGTATGTGGGGCTGGAGTGTGTATGTGGGGCTGGTGTGTGTATGTGGGGCTGGTGTGTGTATGTAGGGCTGGTGTGTGTACGTGGGGCCGGTGTGTGTATGTGGGGCTGGTGTGTGTGTGTGTGGGGCTGGTGTGTGTATGTGGGGCTGGTGTGTGTATGTGGGGCTGGTGTGTGTATGTGGGGCTGGTGTGTGTATGTGGGGCTGGTGTGTGTACGTGGGGCCGGTGTGTGTATATGGGGCTGGTGTGTGTACGTGGGGCTGGTGTGTGTATGTGGGGCTGGTGTGTGTATGTGGGGCTGGTGTGTGTACGTGGGGCTGGTGTGTGTATGTGGGGCTGGTGTGTGTACGTGGGGCTGGTGTGTGTATGTGGGGCTGGTGTGTGTATGTGGGGCTGGTGTGTGTACGTGGGGCTGGTGTGTGTATGTGGGGCCGGTGTGTGTATGTGGGGCTGGTGTGTGTACGTGGGGCTGGTGTGTGTACGTGGGGCTGGTGTGTGTACGTGGGGCTGGTGTGTGTACGTGGGGCTGGAGTGTGTACGTGGGGCTGGTGTGTGTACGTGGGGCTGGTGTGTGTACGTGGGGCTGGTGTGTGTACGTGGGGCTGGTGTGTGTATGTGGGGCTGGTGTGTGTATGTGGGGCTGGTGTGTGTACGTGGGGCTGGTGTGTGTACGTGGGGCTGGTGTGTGTACGTGGGGCTGGTGTGTGTACGTGGGGCTGGTGTGTGTATGTGGGGCTGGTGTGTGTGGACAGCTGGCAGACTGGGAACACCTCTCTATGCTTTGTGGGAGACAGGCTGAAGGGTTGCTCGATCTCTGGGACCTTGGGGACCCTCTTGAAGAAACAGACACAGCGCCTTGAAACACAGCGACCCTCCATCTCCTCTCAGAACGGTCTCTCCCTCCAGAAACACAGCACCACCTTACGCTATCTTGTTTCTCTTTCGTCTGGTCTCCCTCAAAGCCGCCAGGACTATTAATGCACTGGCTGAAGACGAAAAAAACTAGATGGATACACAGAGGGACCTACAGATAGGCTACCTTCTCCGATGCTAGGTGGACAGAAGTACCCGCCATTTATCCCTGACCTTAACCAGACACATCCTTTTCTTTACGAGTTTGAGTTCCTGGAAAGAAGTAGCGTTCTGCAGACGATTTAATCCGTCCGTCTGCCGCTTGTGTTCCCCGCTGCCGGCGTTCTCCTGATGGACGCTTTTGTGTTGGCGCCGCAGTCTTGCTGAGTCATTTTTTCGCGGAGCGACGTCTCATTTTTCCGCGTCTTATCTGCGCTGCAGGAATGAAAACGTCAAGTCTTCACTCAACAGGGAGCATCCGACTACTTAAGTCGGGCCAGAGCGCACCGCAATCAAATGGGGCAACAAAAGCCCCTTAAGCCAAGTTCCTATTAAACTGAAGCCATTGGGACACAACATGTTGGTTTAATAGAAGCTTAGAGGTTTTAAATGACAATGGCCCCGCCCGAGTGCTGTCATTTTTCTACGACGATGTCTGTTTTGCCTCTTCAGCTCATTCATGCTCCTGAAGAGCTACTCCGGTCCTAAGGTAACACCGCCCCGAGGATACAGGGGCCGCAAGGTTACAGGGGCCCCAAGGTTACAGGGGCCCCAAGTTTACACCGGTCCCAAGGTCCCTGGGGCCCCAGTAGAGGACTCACAGTCTTCAATCGAGTGGGGTCTCCCAGTTAGCTGAATGGCAGGTCTGGTCTGTGCGAGGTCAGAGGTGGTGGGCTGGTAAGCAGGTGTCCTCTCAGGTGGACTAGCTGAGGGATTAGCTGGTCATTGAGGCACCGCCTGCCTTCCATTGAAGTTTCTCAGGCTGCTTTCATTCAATGAGCATGGGGGCGTCAGGCCAATAACAGTAGGTGTAATATGCTTTGTCTGTTTGTTTGTCTGTTTCAAGCCAAACCCCGGATGAGTCACGTCTAACACACAAGGCTGCCAGACTAGCAGAGGAAGGATGACAACCATCTCCTGCTTCTGCTCTCACTACTACTGCTCTCTGGGGCTGACTGGCTGATTCTTTAATACTATCCTGCCCCCCCGGCTGCCTGGCTGGTTCTTTAATACTATCCTGCCCCCCCCCCCCCCCCCCGGCTGACTGGCTGGTTCTTGTATACTATCCTGCCCACACTGCCTGACTGGCTGGTTCTTTAATACTATCCTGTACTTTCTGACTGAATGGCTGGTTCTTTAATACTATCCTGCCCCCCCCCCCCCCCGGCTGACTGGCTGGTTCTTGTATACTATCCTGCCCACACTGCCTGACTGGCTGGTTCTTTAATACTATCCTGTACTTTCTGACTGAATGGCTGGTTCTTTAATACTATCCTGCCCCCCCCCCCCCCCCCCGGCTGACTGGCTGGTTCTTGTATACTATCCTGCCCACACTGCCTGACTGGCTGGTTCTTTAATACTATCCTGTACTTTCTGACTGAATGGCTGGTTCTTTAATACTATCCTGCCCCCCCCCCCCCCCCCCCCCCGGCTGACTGGCTGGTTCTTGTATACTATCCTGCCCACACTGCCTGACTGGCTGGTTCTTTAATACTATCCTGCCCCCCCCCCGGCTGACTGGCTGGTTCTTTAATACTATCCTGCCCCCCCGGCTGACTGGCTGGTTCTTTAATACTATCCTGTACTTTCTGACTGAATGGCTGGTTCTTTAATACTATCCTGTACTTTCTGACTGAATGGCTGGTTCTTGTATACTATCTGAGATGAGATGAAACCCAACATGGTCCAATTACTATTTAACCGACGTCTGCAACTGGGCCATGCCAGATCAGAACATGACAATCACTGGTACGATCTGATCCGTAGTCAGTCGTTAGTGAATGTGTGGCAACACACCCCGGGGGGGAGGACTGATTCTGGATCAGTGGGTCCGTCTGATTAAGAGGCATCAAGCAGCCTTCGACCCTTGGGCCAGATCAACCATGTTCACTCTCAGATCTTCCTCCCATCAAACTGTGCCCTCATGCATGAATTCTCTTTACTGGGGGGAAAAGAACACTATTATTATGTGTGAGACAGTGTGTGTGTGCGTGCGCACATGCCTGCGTGAAGGCCCGCATTCCGAGATTCGCGCGCGTCGGCGTGCCTGCCCACACTTTTATCTAGCAGTGTGTGCCCAGGAACGTTTGTGAAGGGGTTATAATTACATGCCAAAGACGGCGCAGGATTACCGAAACCTGTTGATGCGCCGAGTCATCTCCTCCTCAGCGCTCTGCGGAAAGAACCATCCGCTTCACGGCTCCGTGCGGTTCTTGGACTTGGCCGTCCCGCATGTCACGCTTTTACGGTATCAAAGGCATTTCCAGGCAGAAACGATGACGTGGAACCTTCCTACTTTGATTAGAACCACGCAGGCTTTCCGGCGAGTTCCGTCCCCGTCTCCTGATCAGCTAATGACCTCGGGGTGATGAGTAACGCGCCGCGTTTTTTAACGAGCGACTGTCCGACTGTCAGCAGCGATGTGGGGGTGTGTGAGAGGCCTGTACGCCGGGCTTATTTACTAATTGATGTCTGTTAACGAGATGTATCGTTGAACACCAACCTTCCCGCCTCTCTCTCTCCCTCCCTCTCTTCCTCTGTCCCACAGGGCCTATATATCTCTCCCTTTCCGGTCCATCTCGTTTTCCCACCATACGGAGCCGTTCTCGATCATGTCACAAACGATCGACACCGTTTTCTCATTATCGTCTCATTAGCCGGTGGTTTTTATGCAGGACAAATGCTTGACAAGATGCGCGTGTTCACTTGGTTTGAAAAGGCGAAAACGCTCTCTCCTCCTCGGACGCGCTTCCTCGTGGCGACGCTAAGAGTCGCAGAGCAATCTCCCGCGCGCGCACACACACACACACACACTCTCCATTCAGGATCAGAGAGAGCTGTTCTACGACCCTATGTAGATGAAGAAAGTGAGTTTTTTTTGTTGTCGTTCCATTTCTCCTACCTGGATTGGCCCGCAGGCAAGTTTGCGAGTGTGTGTGTGTGTGTGTGCATGCATGTGTGCGCGGCTGAATCGCACAAGACTGCAGGGGGAGACGTTGGAGCTAAGGTCAACGGGTGAGTAAACGTCAGCGAACTGGATTTTAATTAGCATGCGTGTGTGTGTGTGTGTGTGTGTGTGTAGGAGTGATGCCTGTACCAGACCAGCCAGCTGAACAGGAACAAGGGGCCGTGTTGCCCCCGGTGATGGCTGCCTCTAACGGAGACGGATCTGAAACAGAGACCACTTCCTCCATCCTGGCCTCCGTCAAACAGCAGGTAAGCGGATGGTCCGCTCGTGCGTGTGCGGTTACCGTGCGGTTACCGTGTTACAGTGGTACGTCCGGTGTTCGTGTGTGTGTGTGTGTAGTGTACGTCAGTGGTCCCCAACCCTGGTCCTCAGGGCCCACTGTCCTGCATGTTTTAGATCAGGGGTGTCCAATCCTGGTCCTCGAGGGCCGCTGTCCTGAAGGTTTTATCAGGTGTGTTGGAGCAGGGAAACATCTAAAACGTGCAGGACAGCGAGTCCTGAGGACCAGGGTTGGGGACCGCTGGTGTACATCGTATATGCCACAGGTGTCGAAGTCCAGTCCTGAAGGTTTTAGATGTTTCTCTGCTCCAGCACACCTCCGCAGAGCTTGATAACGACCCCTCCATTAGAATCAGGTGTGCCGGAGCAGGGAAACATCTAAAACCTTCAGGACAGCGGCCCTCGAGGACTGGACTCTGACACCCCTGATATAAACCATCCATGTACGAAGACGTGCGTTTGTGTAGTCATCGCAGCGTCCCCGTCCGTGGAGTGTCGTGTTCTTCCTGGAGGTGTGTATCTCCGCTCGCTCGTAGCACAGATCCCCTGTCCGGCGGTGAACGGAGCTGAACGTCCTCGCTGACCGCAGAGGCAGCCAGCCTGCCAGCTATGCTCCTGCTGGATGAGGAGGCAGGGGTCGGATGAGTCAGAGGTCAGAGGGGTCGGATGAGTCAGAGGTAGGGATGGAGGTCGTGAGGCTCGGCCGTAGAACCGCACTCGCAAGGGATGCAGTGGAGCTTGTGGTTACCTTCTGTAACCGTGTAGAATCGTATCCGTTTTGGAGTTGGGAGGAGGTGGTGGAGGAGGAGGAGGAGGAGGAGGAGGAGGAAGAGAAGGAGGAGGAAGAGGAGGAGGAGGAGGAGGAGAAAGGTGTGCGGGTTTGATTGGAACGTGTGGGAGGTTTGCTATGTTGAGTCACACTCCAAATAAGTGGCTGAAGGAATAAAAGGGGTGTGTGTGTGTCTAGTCATTCAAGAATCGACGTTCCCAGTCCATTAAAGTCTCAAGTATTTCTCTTTGGCCCTTTGGCATGTAGAATTTCCAAACCTTTTTCAATGAAGTCCTTTTAGTGAAGTCTGACAGAAGGAGAGCGAAACGCGATTATCAAAATCGGAGCTGTCCTTGACCAGGTCCCTGTGTACTTTCCTCTCCACCAAGATAAGGAACTCACTCTCAGATTAGTCACCGTAATGCTCCGATAAATGCATTCGTAAACGTATGACCGATAGAATGCCCATGGTCTAGGTCAGAGACACTGCTTTTTGCATGAAAACTCAACCAGCAACAAATAAGAATTCATTTCCTGGAGACGAACGGCGAATGGAACGCCTCCGTTCCCTGTTTCCATCCGTAGCGAGGGTCATTTAAGTTGTATTCGTTTCTCGCTTAGACGCGTTGGGAGTCGACCCATGCCGCGATCGTGCTTTCGCACTTCCTGCGGTGATGTTGGCGCCGTTGCTGTGCCCGACCAACGCTGCACGTGCCAAAGTGGAAACGTTTTTTGTTTGACTTGTGGAGTGTTTATATAAGTCCTCTCTCAGGAGATCAACCGACATTCCCTCACGGGGTTATGTTTACACTTTGCATTGTGCTGTGTACCAGCGGTCTGTCTCTCTGCCTCTCTCCCTCCTCCTGAGGGTCTGGTATCTCTTGGCAGTGTCGCTCTCCTCCTTCCTCTCCTCCCATGACTGTCTCTCCATCTCCCTCTCCCTCTCTCTCCCTCTCTCTTTCCCTCTCCCGGAATATGGAAGCTCTCTCTCTCTCTCTCTCTCTCTCTCTCTGTCTCTCTCTCTCTCCCTCCCTCCCTCCCTCTCTGTCTCTCTCTCTCCCTCTCTCTCTCCTCTCCTACATCCCCTGACAGTCTCTCCTACTCTACAACGGAGATGAGATCTGCATATTCAACAGTTACAACACGTTTGCTCACGTTGTTTGCTGTTAACGCGCTCTTTCGTGTTCCTGTGTTTCTTTTCATGGATGACACACACACACACACACATGAATATTCATGGCGAGTGCATGAGATCCTCACGTTGGGCTGGATTCCGCTCCAGAGGTTTGCCGCGCGTCTCAGACATGCGATTCTCGTATCCACCTTTGATGTAGCGACCTACCGTCTTTCCGTGCATGCGCAGCGTGGGGGTGTTGGCGCGCGCGAGGAGATCTGTCGGTCTCCGACGTTTGCCGCTCGAAGCTTGATCTTTACGCAAGCTCGCACACACACACACACACACACACCTTTGCTAGGCTTTCCCATGACATTGTACATTCTATTCCGGAGACGGAGTTTCACAGAAGACCCTGTTCTCTGTTTCTTCTCCTCCGGGGCTTGTTCCTTCATGTTACCACCTGCGGTTATAATTAAGTTTCTTCAGAGTATGAGTCTTCCGTACAGCGCGCATCCCGTTATCAGATACTTTGGTTCAGACTGCTAGCCGAGACCTAAGAGTCTAGATCCATTTAGAAATCCTTCCAGATGGATCCTTTCCAGTCATTTTCTTCAGAAGTCTTTGCACGGCCATTTAGATCAATTCGGTGACAGCTTTATCCTTTTGGATCTGGCGCATTTTATGTCCGTGCTACTTTTTGAGACGAGGTGCCTTATGTCCCGTTTCCTGGTGATAAGCTCTCCCTTTACTCATCCCTCCCGGGGCCTAATCGAGATTTCCCCCGCGGAGGTCGGCTATCCGGACGTCCGCACGCCTAGAAATATGGGAATCCGAGGCTGGCGTCTCGTTCAGACGGACGGCTTTGCCGAGGTGACTTTCCCTCCGGTTCCCGTTCGAGACCTGACCCTTGCTCGGGTCATGTGAAGCCATGTCCTCGCCACGAAGCATGTTTGGATGGTCATCGCGAAAGCACAGCCGGAATACGGAAGCGTATGAGCCGCAGAGAAGGAAAGATATAAATCCCCTGTCATATCTGCATGTTACAGTTCATCGTGTCGACGCGATGGATTGAAAACCTCGGCCTTATTCCAAGTTTGAAAAGGTTCGATCTACCTCTGTGGTTCTTTACGTTGGGCAGCGTCAGATGTCATGAATATATTCCGATTTTCCCAGATCCCACCAATGGATACATGTGATCTATTTCCTATCTGCTTGGCTATTTCAAGACACCATGGGGTACTGCGGGTTGCTGCTATAGGCCAGGCACACGTACACGCGCCAAAAAACACTCTCACGTTTTAAATGACCTGTACATTATTCATAGCTCCGATGGCATCTAATCTCACATCGCCTCACCGTTCTAGATGGCGTGTATGTGCGCCAACCGCCGAACCCACCGCCGTATTCTCCTCGCCATCACAGCAGAAAACGGCCCGATGGATGCCCACCGACCATCGCCTCGGAGCCGTTCTTGATCGTGTCAGACAGCCGACACCGTTTTCTCATTAGTTAGCGTCTAACCAAAAAGTGCTAAACCAGTTTTTACCACAGAATATAATCTGAGTATACAATTACAATTATATTCTGTTGTAATATCTGTTTTGCACTTCTGGTTGGATGCTAACTATATTTCGTTACCCCTGTACTTGTACCTGTGTAATGACATTAAAGTTGAATCTAATCTAATCGAATCATTATCTTCTCATTAGCCGGTGTATTTTATGCAGGACAAATGCTTGACACGATGCGCATACTCAATTATTTTGAAAGCCAAACGCTCTCTCCTCCTCGGATGCGCTTCCTTGTGCGTTACTCGGCGCTTCCTCGCGGCAAACTGCACCTGACGCTTTTCGGAGAGAGTCTGGTATTTTCAGGAGAGGGCCTTATCGACACCCCCCGAGGGGAACCCGGTGTCATGGGCACCAGCGGTGGGCGAAGCCTCCGTTTTGTTCTCACCCGGTCGATGTGGTCCGCTCCCCACCGGAGCCTGAGCTCATTCTCTCTGAGTGTCCTCTCTGTCCTTCAGTACAGTCCCTGTGCAAATGTAGGATAACACTGCTGGCTGGGGTAGACGCACGCACGCACGCGTGTGTGTCTGTGTGTGTGGGTGTGCGCGAGTGCATTTGGGTGAAGGACAGAAAGCTTTTTTTGTGTGTTTGTGTGAGAGCCTTTTTGTGTATCTGTGTGTAGGTGTAAGTGTGTGTAAGTGTGTTGGTGTGTGTAAGTGTGCGTGTGTAAGTGTGCGTGTGTAAGTGTGTGCGTGCGTGTAAGTGTGTAAGTAAGTGTGTGTGTGTGTAAGTGTGTGTGTAAGCCCTCCTCAGCCCAGTGCCATGAGACTCCTGGGTGGATACAGTGTAATCCTGGATGTGGTTCTTGATGGGTTTGGGGGAGGCAGGAAGGGGAGAGACGGAGGGAGGGATGAATGGATGGGGGGGGGGGATCTGGAAGTCCTGCCAGGAAACACAACCGGGGGGAGGGGGGGGGGGGGGGGGGATGGGGGGGTGGGGGGGGGGGAGCAAGCGCCAACAAAAAGCTCACACACACACACACACACACACACACACACACACACACCCCACTGCGTATCCGATGACCCGGGGGTGTTTCCCGGGCCTTTCCGCTGTGAACGGTCCAGTCGAGCGAGGATCCCATGTCCTCCCTGCAGTCGGCCTCGGCGGAGCCAGACGAGGAAGTCCCGTTTCCACCTTCTAGGATCACGCGTCTTTCCGGAAAACAAAGCGCCGTCTGCAGCTGCAGGTAACATGCAGCTCTGCAGCTCTGCGTCCAGCGAGACGCGAACCTGCTGCCTCGCCGGGCTCGCCCCCCGCGCTGGCGTCAATCAGCTGAACCAGACTGCTCGCATCGCTAGCCACTTACAGCAAGTACAGGGACATTCTCCCTGAGGCAAGTAGGGTGAAGTGCCTTTCCCCAAGGACACAACGTCGCATAGCCACAGCCGGGGTTCGAACTCGCCACCTTCCGCTCATGAGGCCAACGCCTTAACCCGCTGAGTTCGGGTTCTGACTCTGACTTCTGATTTCCGTGATTTCCGTGTCAAAAAGTCACGTCATCCCTCTTTGACGGTGTGGGTTGCCTCTAATTCCATCTGCAGTTCTGGCGAGGGGCCGGACGTGTTTCCGTGCAGACGGGCAGCTTCTTATTAGCATGGGAACGGCTTCCCCAGGTCGATGCTGAGCATTGCTAATGAACTCCGCCTGTCAGCGGAGCCCGTGGGTGAGAGGGGAGAGCCGCGCTGTCTCGGGCCCAGACACGGAGCTCCTCGGCTGGGGAGTTATTAGATGCCGCCCTGGCGGAAGCGGGAAAATGAAACGTGCGAGGGAGAAAAAGATGCACGCCGTCCATTCTTGTATTCAGAGTGGGCAGGCCAAACCTCTTCTCCGCCTCCCTTTTATCCAAAGCGACTTACAGTAAGTACAGGGACATTCTCCCTGAGGCAAGTAGGGTGAAGCGCCTTGCCCAAGGACACGACGTCACATAGCCACAGCCGGGGCTCGATCTCGCAACCTTCCGATCGTGAAGCCAACGCCTTAACCCGCTGAGCCCTCTGACTTCCGACGCGGACGGGAAACGCGTTCATCCCAACATAAACAAAAGCAACGCGCTAGTATAACTCGGGAGGGAAGTTTTGACCGTTTCAGGCGATATTAATGCCCCTCGTTTGTATTGTCTGAAGCCGTCCTCGCAAAGTTCTACCTGAGAAGGAACATCCTCGCAGGACCCCCCCGGGAGAACGACGACGACATCGTTAGACAGGATGTGTAATGAGGCGTGAAATCAATATGTACAATCCTGCCTCACCTGCAGCATTCTGGGTAATGGAGTGTCAGGACTGGTTTGGTGCTGTTTTAATCACGGAGACCTTGAAACATCCTCACACGCACGATAGTACGTCTGTGTGTGTGTGTCTGTGTGTGTGGGTGCGTGTGTGTGTTGGCACACGGTCTGATAACGACAGAAATCTGAACACTTTAGAAGCATGATAGAAGAACCTAGCTCGAATGTAGATTGCTCATTACAATAGGAACCAGGCACCATGGACCCGTTTTTTGGGGGGGGATAGGAATTACTTTCAACTAAACAATTATTTTCAAATTCAGCACTGTACAGTCAACACTACACTATATCCACTATATATATGTATACTGTATATACTGGATATGACAGGAAAAACTGTAGTGTTGACTGTCTGTATGTCTATATATGGATCTAGGCCAGTTGCTTGTCAGCTGCTGATTAAGGTTAACCGCTAACTCCTGCTGACTGCTAATGATCCACAGTGCTAAAACTAGCCGCTAACACCAAGGCACAGTGTTAAGCTGTGTTTCCAGGATGATGGGCCCCGGGGGGGGTGGCAAACGTCCAGGATGTAGGGGGGAGGCATCGATTCATCGCATGTGCGGAAAGTCATTGTTTACAGGTGAAGATGAGGGCTGGAGGTCAAAGGTACCCCTAGGGAGGTTTCTCTCTCTTTCTCTCTCACACTGTCTTTCTCTCTCTTTCTCCCCCACACTGTCTTTCTCTCTCTCTCTCTCTTACACTGTCTTTCTCTCACTGTCTTTCTCTCACTGTCTTTCTCTCTCTCTCTCTCTTTCTCTCTCTCACACTGTCTTTCTCTCACACACTGTCTCTCTCTCTCTTTCTCTCACACTGTCTTTCTCTCTCTCTCTTTCTCTCTCTCACTGTCTTTCTCTCTCTCACTGTCTTTCTCTCTCACTGTCTTTCTCTCTCTCACTGTCTTTCTCTCTCTCACTGTCTTTCTCTCTCTCACACTGTCTTTCTCTCTCTCACTGTCTTTCTCTCTCTCACTGTCTTTCTCTCTCTCACTGTCTTTCTCTCTCTCACACTGTCTTTCTCTCTCTCACTGTCTTTCTCTCTCTCACACTGTCTTTCTCTCTCTCACTGTCTTTCTCTCTCTCACACTGTCTTTCTCTCTCACTGTCTTTCTCTCTCTCACTGTCTTTCTCTCTCTCACACTGTCTTTCTCTCTCTCACTGTCTTTCTCTCTCTCACACTGTCTTTCTCTCTCTCACTGTCTTTCTCTCTCTCACTGTCTTTCTCTCTCTCACACTGTCTTTCTCTCTCACTGTCTTTCTCTCTCTCACTGTCTTTCTCTCTCTCACACTGTCTTTCTCTCTCTCACACTGTCTTTCTCTCTCTCACTGTCTTTCTCTCTCTCACTGTCTTTCTCTCTCTCACTGTCTTTCTCTCTCTCTCACTGTCTTTCTCTCTCTCTCTTTCTCTCTCTCACTGTCTTTCTTTCTCTCACACTGTCTTTCTCTCTCTCACTGTCTTTCTCTCTTTCTGTCTTTTTTTGGTCCCACACTGTCTTCCTGTTTTTCTCTCTCTGTCTCTCTGTCTGTCTGTCTCTCTTTCTCTCTCCTCCTCCTCTTCCTCCTCTCCACCCTACACTCCAACGCGTGCATTCCGACCTCCCTTCATCAGTCCCATCATCCATCCCTCGTTCTTTCCACACGGTATTCTTTTATTCAGCTCCATCTGTTCCCAAAAGAACATCCTCCACTCTTACCCATGGTGCATCGCACCGGTTCGGAGATGTGCAACCAGACGTCACTAATGAGCTCGCCGCCGCCGCCGCCGTTGTCGGTGTTTTTCCCTCGGAGGTTTGTTGTCGCCATAGTAATTGTCTCTGTAAACGCACCAGTCGTTAAGCTACGCTTACATTCATCATCCTCCGAAGCTAGCGGGCTAAGGCACACACACATTTATCATATCAAAAGTTATTATTGGCCGAGTTCACGCTCAGGACGTGCGTTCGTCACGTGACTTCCCGGGGATCTCCGTGCAGAAGCGTCTCCTCGTTCCCCTCGTACTTGTTGAATCTTCCGGAAGGTGTAAACAAATAATCCCAATGCACCGGTGGGGAGCGTACACACATACCTCAGTGTGTGAACCTTTCGGTTAAGCAGCTCGCCCCCCCCCCGGCTTTCCTCTCTGAGCTCCCCCCCCCCCCCCCCCACACTCCTCCTCCCCCGCCCATCCTCACAGTCAGTCTCCCCCACCTCCTTTCTCCTCTCTCTCCGTCTCCCTTCTCCGTTCGTTCATCCATACCTGGAGCCCTTGTGCCTCTGTGCTGGGGTATAGTCCCTCCCCCTCCCTCCCCCCCTCCCCTCCCTCCCCCCCTCACCTCCTCCTCCGTCTCCCTCTGACGCTTCCTTGTTAGCTGCAGTTCTGTCTTACCCCCCCCCCCCCACATCTGTCTGACGCCCTCCCCCCATACCCCCCCCATAGCTTCCAGCGAGGGTCCCCACGCGGGACTCCACTCATCTCCACCACGGCTGTCTGCGTGAGACACACCTGCACCGTCGCCTGTCATCTCTCTGTTTCTCTCTCTCTCCCTACACCTCTCTCTCTCTCTCTCTCTCTCTCTCCCTCTCTCTCCACCTCTCCCTCTCTCTCCACCTCTCTCTCTCTCCCTCCCTCTCTCTCTCTTCCTCTCTCCACCTCTCTCTCTCTCTCCCTCCCCCTCTCTCTCTCTCTCCCTCTCTCTCCACCTCTCCCTCTCTCCACCTCTCTCTCTCTCTCCCTCCCCCTCTCTCTCTCTCTCTCCCTCTCTCTCCACCTCTCTCTCTCTCCACCTCTCTGTCTCCCTCCCTTCGCTTTCGCCATGCCTCTGCCTCCCATGCTTGTCTGTCATCCCTCCTTTAATCCAACCTCCCTTCGCTCCATGTCACTGTCATGGTTCCCCCCCCCCCCCTTCGCCGCCTCCCCCACCACAGCCCCTCCCCCGGTGCTCTCCTGGCGGGTTTGTGAGCCGCCCCCCCGCCCTGGCCGTCTCCGGAGCTCTCCCTGCCAGAGTGTGGAGCAGCTGGAGCCGTCCTGCCATGTGGGCTCGACCTCTGCCCGGCCCGGGCTGGCCCGGCTCTGCGTCTGGGGATGAAGCTTCACAGCTGAGCATGAATGATTTAACACTCACAGCGCATGAGAAACACCCCCCCCCCCCTCCCTGCAATCTAATATGACGCTTAGAGAGAGCAAGAGAGAGACAGAGAGAGAGACTGAGAGAGAGAGAGAGAGAGAGAGAGCGAAAGAGAGCAAGAAAGAGAGAGACAGAGAGAGAGAGAGAGCGAGAGACCAAGAGAGAGAGAGACAGAAAGAGAGAGACAGAGTGAGAGATATGAAAAAGCAATAAAAACATCAATGAGTTGGTGACAATATA
>CM059332.1:3740525-3764637 GCA_030340685.1 Protosalanx chinensis
CCTGTTATCTCTCCTGTTCTCTCTCCTGTTCTCTGTTCTCTCTCCTGTTCTCTCTCCTGTTCTCCTGTTCTCTCTGCTGTTCTCTCTACTGTTCTCTCTCCTGTTCTTTCTCCTGTTCTCCTGTTCTCTCTGCTGTTCTCTCTACTGTTCTCTCTCCTGTTCTTTCTCCTGTTCTCCTGTTCTCTCTCCTGTCTCTCTCCTGTTCTATCTTCTGTTCTCCTGTTCTCTCTCCTGTTCTCTCTCCTGTTCTCTCTCCTGTTCTTTCTACTGTTCTCTCTCCTGTTCTCTCTCCTGTTCTCTCTCCTGTTCTCCTGTTCTCTCTTCTGTTCTCTCTCCTGTTCTCTATCCTGTCCCTGCCGTCTCTCCACACAAAAAAAGACGTCGCCAGCGAGCCTGCGCTACCTGTGGCTTCGGTTTCCTGTTCTTAAAACTCCAGCAGATCAGATCAGCCGTTTGTGAAATACTTCGACCAGCCTGGCTGGAACCAACAACCGTTTTACGTTCCAAGTTACTTAAATCCCCTCTCTTTCCCATTTGGACACGGTCTGAACTTCAAGTCCTCTTGACGACGCCTACATGGCTAAATGCATTGACTTGGCGCCCGGTGATCGGCAACGGTGTTAACAAGCAACAGGTGCACCTAATATCGAGGCCGGTGATTCTATATGTGAAGACAGAAGACTCTTAACGTATCCATGCAAAGCAGGCAAATCAATAGTTTTTTTTTCCCCTCGCCAAGCGAACAACCAAACGATAGGTGGTGACAGGCCTCCATGTTGCACGGGTGTTAATCAATGTAGTTTCATCAAATACGTCTCTAAACTTCGCTTCGTGAAACCTTTGAGAGCTCCACATTACCGCACAGCGTAGGATCGCCACAATTGAAGATATTTGTTTGAAATGCCAGTTTAAAAAACACTGTGCATAAAAGTCGATTCCGTGAGAGAAGAAGCTCTGAAAATAGACTTTATTGAAGTAAAAAAAAAAAAAGAATCTCTTGTTTGGAGATTGTGTGAGGGAGTGCAGGAATGCGTGTTTGTTTAGCGCTCGCTGACGTCTCCCGATTAAGCGAAGCCAGAATCGGACGAGCGTTCAAAAGCGACGAAAACAACACGAGAAAAGAAAGACGAAGGCAAACACGACGCCAGAGTAAACAAGCGGCGACGCGGCGGGAAAGTTCCGGAGTCGTGACCGATCGGAGCCGAAACGCATTTTCAGCGCGTCTTCGTCGGAGAGCGAGATCCGCGAGATCAAAGAAACGTCCGAATCCGGCACGGCGTCCGCAGAGGAGTTCTCCATGGACCCCCCCCACCTTTGGTCCGTCGAAACGAGACATGACATGCTTTCATCCAGAGCGGCTTCCGTCAAGTACAGGGACGTTCCCCCCACCCCTCCCCCCCCCCCACCCCCCTCTGAGGTAAGTAGGGTGAAGTGCTCTGCCCAAGGACACAGCATTATGTTGGCGCGGCCGGGGATTCGAACTTCCGATTACCAGCCCGACACTCTCACCGACGCAGCCGCCGGATTCCCTCTAAGACGCAGCGGAGGAGGGAGTGGGAGATGATTGAAGTCCCAGCTTTCCAACAAGGGTTTTAGAGATCAGCCCCTTTGTCATGCTGAAAAGGTCACCTCGTTTTTTTTGTTTTTTTTTAAGCGAGGTAAATGGAGAGAGAGAGAGAGAGACGGTGGGTGAGGACGGAGAAAGCGGCAAGCCAGCGCTCTTTGATGTACTCAAGGGAAAAGCAAATGAAGAGAGATGGAAGAACGGACGCCATCCGGAGGTGCGAAAGCGACTTTGCCTTCCCGGCCGTCCGCGCCGAGCCTTAATGACATCAGACAAACTCGTTTTTTCTCCCCACATCCCAGTGTCTGTATCCGCGCGCCGACAACACAATCTCTCAGCGGGGAGAAGTCCCCCGTCCCCTTTCCCAGACCCAGGTCACGCCATCATGCCGGCGACATGATCAGATGTCGCTTTCGGATCCTCAGCAAGGGGCCTTACCCAAGGGGAGGCTCATTAGAGGCCGGGGGCCCGGAGCGACGTGCGACATCACCCCGCCACCCCCCTCACCGTCATACTTGGTGCCCAGCTTTACCTTTGACCTTTGCAGATGCCAGATAGGTGTCTTCATATACTGTTGCAGCAGCTATTGGCAAGCGGCATGGCCACCAGCCGATATCTCGGTAAACAGCGAAGCGTATTATTATTCTTTATTGCGCGCTCGGGCGGCTCCGCGATTGTTTGCGGGGGCTTCCTCTGGGTGGGTTGGGGGGGTGGAGGAGGGGGGGTGGAGGAGGGGGGGTGGGGGCGGCGTAGAAGAGATAAAGAAGTTCCTTAATGTCAATATGAAAGAGCGAGCGCGGCAAGGAGGAGCTCTCCCCGCTCGGCGTATCGCGCCATCGTCCCTCCTTAAACGCCTGGGGGGGGGGGGGGATGGGGGGTACCGGTCTCCCTTTTTCAATATCCTGTGCGTGTCGGTCCTCGGAGGGGGGGGGTGGGCGCTGCACGGAGGCCTCGCCCTGCCGGAGCGGTCAATAGCACATAGAGATGGGAGTGGGGGGGGGGGATCATGATGGTTTCCAAGGGCCCCGCGCCTTGAAAAGGGAAAGAATGCGAGCGGCATGGCTAATTAGCTAACAAGCCTGGTGCCGGGGGGATGGAGGGAGGGGGGGGGAAGGAGACAGAGAGAGAGAGAGAAGGGGGGGGGGCGCGAAGGCAGGAGCAGATAACAAAGCTGGGGGTGGGGGGGTGGGGGTGTGGCGCGCCAGGCCAGCCTTAATTGGAATTAATGAACTGTGTTGCGCGTGCCGTTTACCCCCCCCCCCCCCACGACCACACACACGCGTCCCCACCTTGCTATCTGCCTCCCTGCGATAGGTTTGAGGCTCTGCAAGGAAAAAAAGACGAGCAAAGAGCAGAGCGGGGCTGCAGATAGTCTCCAGTGGTGATCAATGGCCTTTTGTCTCTCCCTTCCCTATTCCCCCCCCCCCGGCCCCTCCTATTCCCTCCTTCATCCTGCGCCTTCCCTCCCTCCCTCCCTCCCTCGCCCGTCCTCCTCCTCCTCATCCCTTCCACTGACGAGTACATTTTTCCTTCCTGTTGTACCAATTACCTGAGAGTTAGATCCTTCTGATTGATACATGTGGCTGTGTGGGTTTCCACGGCGAGGCTAATTACCAGATCTCCTGATGGATGTCAGCGTGTCACCGCTGGCGATGCCGTGGCGACGCAGCGAGGGTACCGGGGGGGGACAGATGACACGCAGACGGGGCCTAGTTAACCTCCGCCACTGCTCCGGGTGGGAGGCATCGCACCTGTGATTGGCCCTAACCCAGTTACACACAGATGGAGACTTTTCTCCGCTGCTAGTCTGGCTCTCGTCTGGAGAGCTAGATCAACACTTAGAGGGAAACGATGCTCTCGACGTTGTGGAACGCAGGTATCGCTCTGGGCGATATCGATATCTAGATTTCCGATTTGAGATCGGCACGGGCGCTCTCGTGCACCTCCTCCACGACAGTTCGGCATTCCAGCGTGGCGATTTTGACAGTCGGCCGGTCGAGCCAATTCGTGGCGAGATAAATCGCAATGGTAAACATTCAGAAAGAATCAGAATCAGAATGGGGTTTAATCGCTATGCAAGGTTTACGAACATAGAATTCACTGTGGCAGAAATGAGCAAACATAGAACATATATGTGACACAACAACAAAAAAGACTTCGATTGTTAGCCACCTTCGCTAATTTCTCGAACTTTGGCTCAACGCATGACCGAATTAAGAATTTGTCAGTCCTGTGTTTCTACTTTGTAGAAGTTTATTATTTTTTGCAAACAAGAGTGCAGGGAATATGCCGGAGGGTTAAATGAACAGTAAAGGGAAATGTTCCCTAATCACAGGAAACCCTATTTACTACTTGGTTATTACCAGAAAAGCACATTACCCAAGTTATGTCAAAACGCTGTGCTGATATAAAGCAGGCAGGGAGCAGTAGCAGAGACTGTGAAACGGGATCGTTATGAAATAGTTTTGGTTCGATTTGAAATGTTGTCGTTATTCAGGGTTAGAATATAGACATGTACCTGGCTGTATAGACTTACCAAGCTACCTTGGTTACACAGCTTCGACTGCAACTAGAACGCTAAAGCAAGCGGGACCTGTCGACATAAGCTTGGCTTGTCCTTAATCGACATTGATGGAACACTGGAACCCCACTTGGACACCTCTTCCTTAGACAGTACCGTTAGCAAGAGCTGCTACAATAGAGATGTAGTTCCCTATTCTCAATCCTCACTCGGTAGTGAACGCCATACAGGCGAAGCAGTTGCCTCGGGCGTTAACTTCTGCAAAAGACTGAGTGGGAGTCGCATGGCTCAGCGGGTTAAGGCATTAGGCTAACGATCGGAAGGTCGCGAGTTCGATTCCTGGTTGTGGTTACATGATATTGTGTCCTTGGGCAAGGCGCTTCACCCTACTCTCCTCAACGGGGGAATGTCCCTGTACTTTCTGTAAGTCGCTCTGGATAAGAGCTAAATGTAAAAGGTAATACATTTATACGGGTTATCTTGCTTGTCACATGACACGATACCAGGCTGCTCGTGGGTGTGAGGGGAGTCAGATGGCTCAACGGGTTAAGGCGTTGGCCTCATGATCGGAAGGTTGTGAGATCGAGCCCCGGCTGTGGCCATGCGACGTCGCGTCCTTGGGCAAGGCACTTCACCCTACTTGCCTCAGGGAAAATGTCCCTGAACTTACTGTAAGTTGCTTTGGATAAAAGCGTCTGCTAAATTAATAAATGTAAATGTAGACACCCTCATGCATCTCACTGCAGGTATGGTCACACTGTACTCGTTAACGGCATCATTTAATCATCTGCTCCGGTGTTTTTATGAAGTGCCACCAGCAAGGGTGGACTGGGACCAAAATTCTGCCCTGGCATTTTCTGTCCAGACCAGCCCACTACATTATCAGCGGACACTACATAGCAGTCCACTAATCTCGCGGCATCTTCTCTCATGCATACTACAAAGGAGAGTCCTATTCCTTGATAGCAGTTAACAAATTAAAGCACTTAACTATGAACTCAATGACTAAAATTGACAGCTATAGCAATCAATCAATCTTTATTCATTATAGTGTCAAATCGCAACAGAAGTTATGTCATCATGACTCAGGGTGGGACGAGACTAATGGGAAGAACCCTTATGCTACCCTTTTAGTTTTTAGTATGTGACTGTGAAAATCTTTTGGTGTAAACCCAGCATTAGTTTAAACCAGACTGGGACAATAATAACAAAAAAATATCCTAATATCTAAATAGAAACACATTACAGATGAAACTCACTCAACGGTGACTCAGTCATTATGAAACCATAAATAGAGAATACAAATATATATAGCAGTGTGAAAAGTCTAAGACATGGGTTACAGGTCTGAATAGATATGTTTTCTCATATACGTGTATGCGCACAAGTATGTATTGCCCTACTTCCTCGCCCGCAGCCAGCCAGCTCTGCTCCCCACCAAATTCATGACCTGCAAGAAACAGCAAACATAACTTGTACTCAGTATCTGCGTACTGACAAGTATATGTAGCCTTTTTGTGACGTAGTGATACTAAGTGAACACATTTATCTCTCATGAAGGATGATTTAAGTCTCAAAAGAGCCCTAAGGCCTACCTGCATAACTGTTAATTGAACTTAAAAGATATGCAGATGTTTGAAATTAAAACCATCAATATGAAAATCTTCAAACAGGAATTAATCGTAATCAAACCTTTTGTTTCAATCTGAGACGAAACAAGTTGCGTAATAAACTCACAAAGTCGAGACGAAGCGCTCAGATATGATGGATGACTCAAGCATCGTAGAAAAACTTCTAGCAGGTCAGGAAAACCTGTTTTACAGGAGGTAATGGTAGCAGAGAATACAAAGAGACAATTATGAATGACCAATTGTCATTTTATCACACATATAGTATGTTTCTTCATATAAACCTTTAAACATACACATATTGCATTCCTCTCACCACATGAAATAAGCTCAGGAACCCAAAAGTGGCACAGTGAATGCTGGAGGAGACAAAGCAGGTCCTCAAAAAGGGGACGGAGGGAAAAACAACTCCTTAGGCTCTCTTATATAGGGTGCCCAACCTAAAAGAGACATGGAAACATTATTAAGTCTCTCATCATCACAAATCAAGTAACGAGTTCATATAACATAATAAGACATACTCAACAAGTCATAGACTTCTCAGTAGCTAGAAAGTGGTGAAGTGGAGGTAATAAGGGAGCAAATCCTTGGAAAATCGACGGCGGGGGAACAACTCCTCAGGCTCTCGCATGTCAAGTGGTCAACCTGAGAGGGAACTGGATACATTATACAGCCTCTAATCATCACAAATTAACCCTCCTGTTATATGTCCATTTGTCAGGAAAAGCAATCGTGTTCCCGGGTCAATTTGACCCAGTGCATGTTTGATTATCCAAAAGATGTCAGAAACCCCCAAAAAACCTAACGAGCAGTGTGAATATTTAATGGCTAACTCCATTACTAACTATTCTATCAATATTTCTTGCAATGATTTTTCTTACCTCTAACAGGTAATGGTTCAATTAGGATAATTCCCTCTATAATTCCTGCATGTTCACACTTTTCTTTTTAATGTTTCACCACTTGAATGCCACCAGTTTTTCATCCACTGTGATATTAGGGCCTGGGTTATAGAATAGTGGAAGTTGCTCTACCCACTTGTCCCACACAGTCCTAATAGCTGCCAGCTTGTCTCTCTCCCGTCTACCAGCCCTTGTCTCTCGATTATCAAATCGGATCACTCTGGAGAAAATGTGAAAAGTCTCCAGAGACATTGTGGCTCGAAATATAGCCCTGCCTGTCTCTGCAGACTGGCTTTCGATCCATCCTTCGACTTATAGACCCCAGCAAGGATGAGGAGCCCCAAATATGCATCTAAATGTGTTTTGTCTAGCTCCTTCCAATTCTCCCCAAAAACACGCCTCCTTTCCAGATTAGAAATTTCCAGAATGATTTTCTGTATTGAATCTGGCATGACCAGCTCAAAAGTTGACTTGATGTCAGTCACACGAGTCACTGCCATCCTATTGGGCCCTGGCACTGTCTTGATTATATTTTCTGCAGACAGTTTTGCCTGATGTGTATTTGGGGATGAAGACCACTGTGTTTCACCATTGTTTGACATGAATGTCTTGCTTGGAGGAATAGGGATAGCAATTCCCTCATCTGGTTAAAAATCGGAATAATTAGAATCAGAATTTAGCTCAAAATGGTCTTCATCTTCAGACACATCCTCCTCCACTTCACTGTCATGATCAATGATGACTTCCAGAGCCTCCTGGACTGTCATCCTTTTGCTTCTGCTGGTCATTTTGTAAAGGTTTGCCTGACAGAGTGTAATGTTGGTAGGACTCCCATGCTAAATATATTTTATATGTTTTGCCCCTCCCCTGTGGAGTGTCCACTGAATGTGGTCGGAGTTTTCCTGCGAGAACATAAATGGTTCTCGTCAAATATCATAACACCTGCACCTGTGTGTGTGTGTGCTCTGTGTGTGCACTGAGTGTGTGTGTGTGTGTGTGTGTGTGGGTGGGTGGAGTTTTCCCGCGCGAACGGGAATGGTTCTCGTCAAATATCATAACACCTGCACCTTTGTGTATGCGTGTGCTCTGTGTGTGCATTGAGTGTGTGTGTGTGTGTGTGTAGGTGTGTGTGTGAGTTAGTGATTGGGATGAAATATGTCTCACAGTTGCAAATATATATATTATTTTATAATATAAAAAATAGATATAATAAAAAATTCGTTCTGACACCCTTTTACCTCCAGTTTGACTGCCGGGTCAAATTCTTGCTTTGTACTTGCCTTTAGCCTGTTCCACTGGAGTGCAAAGCTTTTCAACTCGGCCTGCGTATTTTCCTTGGTTGCCCATGCTGTCAAATCCTTGCAAGCACTTGCTTAAGTCTTGAAGGGCAGACTGAGGAAGAGCACTGGTGCATAGCTGAGGGACGTTTCTGGGATCCAGACATGCCAGGTCAGCATATAGATTGCCGTGTGTTAAAAAGATGAATGGCTTCGATTGCTGTGTCCATGATGCGGTTATGCACGTTTAGCTCATAGGATTTTTCGGCATCATCCAGGGTCTCATCCTGAGCCGTCTCTCCAGGCACGACTTTCTTCATCCTCCTCCTCTTTCGTGGCAGCGTGGCCTCCACCTCAATGTCCGTGTCATCTCTCTCGTGGATTTCCGTGTTTGTCCAGTTGACAAATGTGTCTGCTGCTTTTTTTCCTTTTACACGTTCAAAATCTCTTCCCAAGCTTTTCGGCGTATCCTGTGTCGGTGCTACCATTCTGTGAGCAGAGAGGATGTGCAATCCTGGAGAGGTATGTTCAAATATAGGGAGGAAGATTTGAGCTGTCAAGATCGTCTCATACTTGAGCAATGACTCCGCATATCCTCTGGCCATGACACGGATACATGGTTTCACTGTTGCCTGTTTCTGTATAGCTGATAATGTCAACAGCACATCAACGTACAGACCATCTTCCAGCTTTCCAAAGGAGCCAAACCCCTTCTTACATTTTACATTTATTCATTTAGCAGACGCTTTTATCCAAAGCGACTTACAGTAAGTACAGGGACATTCTCCCTGAGGCAAGTAGGGTGAAATGCCTTGCCCAAGGACACAACATCATATAGCCACAGCGGGGGCTCGATCTCACAACCTTCCGTTCATGAGGCCAACGCCTTAACCATTGAGCCATCTGACTCCCTTCAGGGCTTCATGCTTGGCCCACCAGCGTGTCTCACCAATAGGAGCAAGGCACCTACGTCTTTTGTTTGGGCCTGACTCTTCCCACACATTCATCCTTTGACACGACTCTGATGAATACCGCAACGCCGTTGAGGAGCGCAAACAGGGACCCTTAACCTGCAACGCCTTAATCCGTTGAGCCATCTGACTCCCGACTTCTTGATATCACTGGAGATGTTTTCTCGAATCAAGATGGCGAATTGCATCTATCACTGAGTTGACTGTGGTTTTGGAGAGTCAAGTTACAAGGGAGCCTCTGCCTATCGTGCCAGCAGACAAACGCATCTTTTTGCTGTTCTCAATGCAGCTGTCAGGCCCAGAAATCATACTTCCCCAGTGGAAGTACGAGCTCCAAGAAATGACCGTGATCAACTGTGTGGTCTTCCAGAGTATATGCTGCCTCTTTTTCGGACCACCTGTATGCACGCCCCCTCTTCCCAAGAACCTCTATGACGCGCTCCAAATCCTGCCTTCTCTTTCTGACCCTGCTCTCTGTGTGCCGACGTCCCGACTGCCACCAAACTGCTGATATCAGCGCTGGCGGATTTCAAGAGGTAAGCTTCGGCACAGTTTCTGCGTGCACCGCTTCTCTCGCGCTCCTCTGTGTGCCGGTGTACACGCCTCCAATCTGACACTCCACAGATGAACAGACTGCTGTTCTCTTACCGAATGCCGTGCAGATGAAACGAAACAGCGCGCGGCGCTCTGGACGGTACGTTAGCCACCTTCTACCGGTGCCGTCTCTGCCACAGAAGACTTTCTGCACCGCTGGATTGCAACTTTTTTTTGCTGAGGACGGTAATCAAAAAAGGACTGGAGATTTTTCTGATCAGGTTGTGAAAAAAATATTTGACTGGCATACTCCTCACTCTCTACAGCTGTTTCCCTCTCAGGTGGTGCAGTCTTTGGGCTGCCTGTATTGGTCTGGCTCTCTCCCTGAACAATAATAACCCATAATATCACAATTCGGCATATTTAAACCAAATCAACCACAACTACCTACATTCACAGCCCTTCAACTCAGGGCTAATATGTTGTGACAAGTAGGACTATGGAGTTAATTAGGTGACATCACATTCAATGTAAAAACTTTTCCATTTTGTTTTGGACATGTAGCCAGCCCCAGGCTAACGTTACTTACCATGTATGCCTCCACTCGCTCGTCTCCCGGCGTAGCAGCACCAGCTTTTTGAGTCCCGCGACTCCCGCCAATGGTCCTGCCCCACCCTGAGGTCCTGCCCCACCCGGAGGTCCTGCCCCACCCGGAGGTCCTGCCCCACCCGGAGGTCCTGCCCCACCCGGAGGTCCTGCCCCACCCGGAGGTCCTGCCCCACCCTGAGGTCCTGCCCCACCCGGAGGTCCTGCCCCACCCGGAGGTCCTGCCCCACCCTGAGGTCCTGCCCCACCCGGAGGTCCTGCCCCACCCGGAGGTCCTGCCCCACCCGGAGGTCCTGCCCCACCCTGAGGTCCTGCCCCACCCGGAGGTCCTGCCCCACCCTGAGGTCCTGCCCCACCCTGAGGTCCTGCCCCACCCGGAGGTCCTGCCCCACCCGGAGGTCCTGCCCCACCCGGAGGTCCTGCCCCACCCGGAGGTCCTGCCCCACCCGGAGGTCCTGCCCCACACTGGTTTGCGTTGTGATTGACAGCACTGTCAGCCCATGATTGATCGACAATGACAATAGACTGCAGCCAATCGGAGGGAATTTAGAGGACGAAAAAAATATATATATAAGATAGCGGACCGGCCCGGCCCACATTGGGTCAACGGCCCACTGGGACGAAGCCCGGTATGCCAGATGGCCAGTCCACCAATAAGACGAGCCGTTTTATTTATAAATTTTTATCGCTAGTAAATAACGAGAAGCCGTTTGCCGTAAAGCCAGTAAACGAGCTTGTTATTAACGTGCAAGAGTTGCCTGGCTACAGTAATTAGCCGCTGCTTTGTGTGGACTACCTCAGGGTGTTTGAACTGCATATAATGTACAGTTGTACGGTACCAGCAAAGAGAAAAAAATAATCCTGTTAGCGGTCTTACTGCACACAATGAAGACGCGTAGACATGCTGGCTAGCTTGGGCGTAGGCGCGGGGCCGCACGGCTCCCCCGTTTCCTCGCGCTCCTCGATCGCCGTCATGAAATGGCGGGCGATTCAAAATGGCCTCCAAGCTCTGTTGGGGAAGGGAAGGGAGGGGAGGGGGGGGTCCGCGTTCCATTGCTCTGCGTGTCTCTCTCACCCCCCCCCCCCCCCCCCCATGTCAACCTGCGCTAATATATGTGTTCGCTCCCCCCCTCGTCCGCTCCTCAGGGCTGATTGCCGTGGGCGCCTTCGCAGTTGGTTCGCATTAGGGGGAAGTGAGTCGACGCAGCCTCTGATTCTGACTGGAATCAGCCAGCCCACGAACAGGGCTGTCAAAGCAGTCTGCGAGATCTGAGAGGTGTTGACTAATTGCCTGCTAATTACACCGAAAATTGTCTAATTAAGCTGACGGTTAATTAGGCTAAGCTTGCACAGCAGTCTTGAAGATTTTTTTTCGGGGGGGGGGGTTTGGGGGCGAGCGAGGCAACGAGCGCGGGGTGTAAGTGCGCGTGCGAGCGAGCGTGTTTTCACACCCAGCGTTGGGAAGCGGCGGCTAAGAGATTGTTTAATTGGTACGCATTACCAATTGTGTCGTTTCCAGAAGCATGGGAGTGACAGAGCGAAGTGTGTGGGCGAGAGGGCGTGGGCGAGAGGGCGTGGGCGAGAGGGCGTGCGTCGCCATCCTGCACGATGACAGCGCAGGCTGACAACAGCCGCTTCTCGCCGTGGTGCTTGTGTCCCCTTTACTTACGAACATGGCCGGCCGTTCTGATAGATGGATAGAGGAGGGACGGAGGGAGGGAGGGAGGGATTGAAGGACAGACTCTGAGTGAACGCAAACACGCCAAGCTCACAGCCGCGCCCACAAACGCAGCCTTTAGTTCCCGGGGCCGTCTAGGAAGGCCTTCATGCATATCATCAACAGCAGCAGCAACAACAACAACACACCAGGAACAGGAGCAGGGGCAGGGGGGGCCACGTTGGCAGAGCTGCGGTCACAGTCCAGCTGTTTGTGTTTGTTTAACTTCCTAATTACTAGCGTAGGCTACCCTGCCCCGTGGAACACGACAACAACAACAACGGGACAGAGAACAACAAAATACCGGACCGGGGGGGGGGGGGGGAGAGACGGCGGCAGCCTCATTAGATGCGGTTGCGCGTCCAAACGCCGCCCGTTAATTGGGAGATCGGGATTGGCCTCGCCGCACGGCTCAGCGAACAGGCGACGGACGCTCGGCGATTGTCTGCTGCGTTCGGCTCGCGCCGGGGGCGGACCTCGCTGTCAGTCGACGAGGCGCCTGCCGCCTCGCTCAGCTGCGCTCGAGAGGGACCCTGGCCTCGAAGGGGGGGGGGGGGGGGGGGGGGGGTCCTTGATCGCAGCTGTCAGAAAGTAACGAGCTGCGATGGCGAGAACAAACAGCGGAACCTGCTTGGGTCATTTCAAGGTCCAAAAAGGAAACGAGATAATAGAAGCACTTCCTAATGATTTAAACGGCCTAAATCGGGTCTATTATCGTCCGGGCGTTGAGAGCTGAAAGCGTAAAGCCGTCGGCTAAAGGTAGCGTCGCACCTCCCGAAACCATTTTCTCTCGCAACTCTGCTGGAAGCGGATTTTTGCCCTTCAGCGTACATGAACGATGGCCCGTACCCCGGGTTTTTTTTTTTCGATGGAGAGAACGAGAGGAAAAGGACAGGAATTAGTAACGGTGGAATGGGGGGGGCGGAGGAGGGGGTGAGGTGGACAGTGAGGAGCGCTAATGACCGACCTGACAGACAATATCCTTCTTCATCTATCACTCCGGGCTAATATCCTGCCCGTCTGACGTTCATTTGTTTAGGCTGCCCCAGCCCCCGTCCATCATGTCTCAGGCTCGTGTCTGTAAGCTCTGTAAAGCAGCTGTAATCTAGTCACCCCCATATTTCTACCTAAATCCTAAACGATTTCCCTCCGAAAGGGCGGCCCGAGGAAGACTGTGTAAATGTCGTCGAAGGAAGCTGTCGATCGCTTCATTAGATGCCGTCATGGCTCAACGGTTAAGGCGTTGGCCTCACGATCGGAAGGTTGTGAGATCGAGCCCCGGCTGTGGCTACGTGATGTTGCGTCCTTGGGCAAGGCACTTCACCCTACTTGCCTCAGGGAAAATGTCCCTGTACTTACTGTAAGTCGCTTTGGATAAAAGCGTCTGCTAAAATGAATAAATCGAATTCTAGAACGGCCAGGGGCCCCGTCTCTGCGGCGCGTCTCCCTCGCCATCCGCGAGGATCGGGCGCAGCGTTTTCCAGGTCCGCGCACGTACGTCGCGCTTGCTCGCCGCGCCCTTCCTCTCCGAAAACCGTTGCGATCTGGACCGCCCTCTCCCTTCTAACACTATCAACACCCTTTCCCACCCACCCAGACGACCCAAACACACACACACACGCGCGATGGTCGCGTACTGTGGTGCTAACAGCAGCAACACTTATGTCATGTCCGGGCCCATCTCGCGTCGCAGAATAGCATGGGGCAGATTGCTGACTGCGGCTTCCATCCGCCTCCAGTTAACCCCCTCTCCGTGCCTGTAAGTGTGTGTGTGTGGGGCGCGCGTGTGTGTGTGTGTATTAGGTTTTGCGTGGTCGGCGGGGGCAGCACACATCATCATTTAATGATAGCTTAGCAAATGTTACATCTGCACTTTGCTCTCGGACGAAGATGGATGATGGGAGGGGAAATGGCCTCCTGGTGTCTGCCCCCCACCCACCTTTTTCTCGCTCCTCAATCCCTCTCTCTTTCCCCCCCCCCATCTCTATTTCTCTCTCTTTCTTTCTCATTTTCTTTCAGTCCCCCCTCCACGTCTGTCCTCTCCCTTCACGCAGTGTCCCGTGCCAGAGCCGACTGCAGCCGGCCTGTCCGAGGCGGGAGGGAACCCTGCTTTGATTTTTCTGTCACGACCGCTTATGGTGATTAATGTGCGGACTCGCACACTCGCACGCTTGTGATTATGCTACCCGCGGATCTCGGCGCTGCCCGCCTACGTTCTGTCCCGAGGGCGGGAAACACCCCTCTTCCGGAACCTTCCCTCTCGCTTCGAACGACTCCCGATTCCTAACGGAACGTTCTTTTTTCTTTCTTTCTCCGAAGCGTCCCGTTGTCGAGTTGCGTCGTCTCGTGCGTTGTGAGGTGAGACGGCGGCTGCTTGTTTTTTTGTTGTTGCCGTCGCCCGCCTGTTTCTTCCCTGGTTACCGGCTGCGGTGGTGAGGAGGAGCCAGCTGGGTGCTTGATCTTGCGTTAGCTTCAGTTTGCAGCCTAATTTGCTGGATTACCTGCCCCTGGCCGATATGCAGCGCCCTTGGCCTTCTCTGCTGCGAAAGCGAGGCAAGGAGGGAGGGAGGGAGGGGTGGAGAGGAAGGGAGCGGGGGCGACGGCGGGGGAGAGAAAAAGGGAGGGACGCAGCGCGGCTTCCTCGGGGCGAGATAACGGTGCTTGAGTGAGAGGCAAATCTTTTACTCCTCCTCCCCCCCCCTCTCCCCCCCCCCCACCCGACAGCAGAGGGCCAGGGAGGTGTAAGATTCGGTTAATTCACCATGCTAGGGCATTAACTTCAGCCTCTGGTAGTCCACCTGCCCGGGCTGTCATCCTTCTCTCTGTCGCTCTCTCTCCCTCCCTCTCTCTCCCTCCCTGTCTCTCCCTCCCTCTCTCTCCCTCCCTCCCTCTCTCTTGGCCGTCGGTGCCAAAAAGCAGATACACTCTCCGTGTTGTCAAAAGGTGGAAAAAAGGATTTGCTGCGATAAGACCAGTAAACCAGAGAGCATACAACCGCTGGTTTAGTCATCCCTGTATGGCTGAAAATCCCCGGCAGGGCTTTAAGTGTGAGTATGTCGAAGTACGTGCGTGTGCGCGTGTGTGGGCATTTCCGTGTGTGTCCGTCCACCGCATTCGATTAGTATTTCTCACGTGTTCCTCTATGAAAGAGCTGCCTTCTGTACTGTGAGGATTAGGAACTTGTGAGACCACGATAAAACCCCGGTCTGCACACACACACACACACACACACACAGACACACACTGTGTGATGTGGGTTTCTATGCATATCTATATGCGGATATATACGCCATTCAGCCCAATCAAAGACCTGTGTTTTGCGTCGGCGAGGGCGTTCGCGCGCCGCCGTTCCTTTCTCCGGCCCCCGATCCTTGCTTGTTAATGAACAGCAGGAAGGCCCTGTTTCCTAACCAGCCGGGAGCCCTTCAGTGGCATTAGTCTGGGGGGGGGGAGGGGAGGGGAGGGGGGGGGGGGGAGGCGGTAACAGCAGGCGGGAAGGGAGCGGGGGCAGCCTGGCGCCGCCGGCGCGCTGCGACATAAAGGACAGGAAGTCACGAAGGATCAGCGAACATGTTAATCCCATATGAACCACTCTCCTGGGGAAGAAGCGCGCGCGCGCGCACTGCGGGAAGGAAAGGAGAGGTGTCAAAAGGGGGAGGGAGGCAGGGTAAAGGGGAAAAGAAAGAGAGGGGCGCGGGGAAGGCGAACGGCAGCATCATCGGCCGGCGAGAGGCTTCCCGGGTCTCTCTCGCCGTCTCCTTTTGGCTGTTTGCCCGCCCTCCCTCAGGTCGACTCACTTTCAAAACCCTTCGGTTGAAACGACAAACGCAGCCTGCAGCTAGCTACCTCTTTCCGGCCCGGGAGTGAGAGCCGCAGAGGAAGCTGGAGGTCTTCGGGACCCTGGGGAAAGAGAGAAGGTTTTTCCCGCCAACCTCTTCTCCAGCCCCCCACTAGCCCCCTGCTGCTCAAGCCCAGGGCAGCGAGTGACAGCTCACCTCAGGAGGGTTAGCACGTAGCGGCGGACACGCACGCACCCCGCCTCGGGGAAAGATGAAGGAAGGGTTTTCTTTTTTGTAGTAGTAGCGGCAGTAGCTGGCAAACTTTTTGTTTGGGGTGAGCTGTTCAGAGACGGAGAGACAATATCAAGCTAATTACACTCAGTGAGCCCAACTATATAAATACACTGGGGACGTGAAAATCCTATTTTAATCCATTACAGGGACAAATACTTGAACTGGCAGCACCGTTTGGTGGATAAAAGGATCGCGAGAGAGATAAAGAGAACATAGTTGTGGCCGTGCTGTGTCTTATCACAGACATGCAAATGAGGCCTAATTAGAGCTAATTATGGTTTCTTGTCTACGTTGTTGAAAAAGGAAGTCCAAATGTTATGAAATGAAGTTTCTTCACCATTATCTTAATTGTTTCCTAATTATGATGTAGATGCCATATACCATTCATTGGCGTTGAAAAATCCTAACTACCATCCTGAAGTAGTGATGTGAGTATCGTGGTGTATACATTCAATTGGTGGAGTCCATAACAAGCATTGCCGACCAGGCGACGCGCAGCCTGCGCTACCTGTAAGATACTGTCGAAATGTTGTTCATTTCGACATTCGTAGAAGGACATAGGCAACATGTGTGTGGGAGGGGAAGAGGTGGGTGCATCCATGTGGGCTCGCACACACACACGCGCGCACTTTTATTTTTAATTTTTTTATTTTATTTTTATTTCACCTTTATTTCACCAGGAAGGTCCCATTGAGTTACAGTAACTCTTCTCACAGGGAGTCCTGGCCAAGACAGGCAGCAGAAAAGAAGTTGCAGAATTTGCACAAGGCCACACACACACACAAACAAAGTACACCACAATTTACACTATAATGCAAAAAATTACACTTCATGACAGGCTATATAAAAACAAGCTAATACATATAGCTAAATAAATAAAAAATAATAAAAATAAATAGATAAAAAGCATCAGGTTAAAAACAGTTGCAATGTTCTTTTAGAGCTGATTGCAACATGTTTTTAAAGGTACTGAGTGGTGGGAGTGATTCCAGCTTTAGAGTGACTTGAAGTTCATTCCAGAACTTTGGTGCATATGATGAGAAAGCTGTTGTACCCAGTTGCGTTCTTGTTAGTGATGTGGTTAATAACATATATTCTGATGACCTTATTTTGTAAACACTGTTACGGAAGGAAAGCAAATTTGAAATGTAAAGGGGTAGTTTACCCATTAGTGCTTTCGCAATAAATATCAGTGCATGTAGTTTCCTTCATTTTGCATTTTTCCCGGGCAGTTGACCTTGCGTGTGCATCCAGTTGTTGTTGGGTTGATCCGCCAAAGCCATTAGCAGGTTGGTTGAAGCATTGGCCTTGCTAGGCTGCCAGCTGCCTTCTCTTGTCCTGGCTGAAGAGGAAAGGAGGGGGGAGAGGAGAGGAAGGAGGGGTGGGGGGTGGGGGGAGAGGAAGGGCGGAGAGCGGAGGATGACTTCAGAAAAATGTCTCCCTTCACAAGAATCTAATTACTAGTAGCCAGTTTGGCCATTTGGCCTGGGCTCTGTCGAGGATCGCTTTGCCAGAAAACTGTTGAGGTTTGATGTATGTATCTGTCGCAAAGGGGTACAATCTATCTATCACAGAGGGATGGCGAGGGAAAGAAGAGGAGCAAATGAAGAATGAAAGAGCGTTCTGTTGAGGTGGAGACTCACAAGGTGCTCGTTCAGCAAAAGACAAGCTTATGTTACACAAAACAGAGCGAACGGACGAGAGAGAGAAAGACAGTCAGCGAGATAGGGGGGAGAGATAGACAAAGCCAGGGAGACAGAGAGAGAGAGAGATAGAGACTGGAGAGACAGAGAGGGAGAGTAGCGCCAGAGAGAAAGACAGAGCCAAGGAGGAGAGAAAAAAAAAGAGATACAGAGTTTCCAAAAAGAGACATATTATGAACAGAAACCAGACGGATTGATTCAATCGTTTATTTTGCAACGCAAACAAAGCTTTTTCTTAGCTGTTATTCTGTGACTTCTAGCTCTCCATAGGATAGTGTCTTAGGAGAGCCTGTGTGATTAAATACTAACTCAATGCAGCCTCAAACACCCTGAGGATAGAGAGGGGGGAAAAACTAAACATTTAACGAGTTTGTGTCATGTATTTTTGTAAAATATGACCATAATTGTATTTTTTATGGTGTTTCACAGAGAAATAATGAACTAAAAACATATTTCCCGGAAGGGATTTTTTTGGTTTTTTGTTTTTTTTGGCTGCAATCCAGGATAACGTAGCAGGAGCACTGTTCTTACAGCTACAGTAGTTGTGTAAATGAATCATACTGAAGGTGTATGTAATTACAGGCATTACAAGAACCAGCCCTCCACCGGTGTCCCACAGGGCTCCGACCTTGGACCCCTCCTCTTCTCCCTGTACACCGCCTCACTCGGTCCAATCATCACCTCCTTCGGCTTTTCCTGCCACTGTTACGCTGACGACAGGCAGCTGTACCTGTCGTTCACACCGACCGATCCGGGGATCTCACCTAGCATCGAGGCCTGCCTCACAGACATCTTCGCCTGGATGACCAAGCACCACCTCCAGCTGAACCTTGTGTTACGCCCGACCTAGGGGTATCGAGGTAACATAAAACAACTCGGGAAGCGCGGAATGCGAATAACAGTTTTATTTATGGACAAAATAGTGAGTGCTCTATGTACAGGTGATGAAGCTGGATTCAGGGTGAGCTCAGGCCTAAAATAACAAACAAAACACGAATCCAAACTAACGGGGTCCGAAACTAAACCCTTCTCAAAGCAAAGAAACAAAATGACAAGATCTAAACCTACCCTAATAAAAAAAAACAGGAGAAAAAGATGACACAAAGAAAAAGACAGCTCACCCTTACTGCCCCCTTAACAAACACATATACTATTTTATCGATCGCGTAGGTATACACACACAGTCACAATTAGACGGGGGCATCGTTGGCTTGAATCTTCTTCGTTTATATACTGCCCGCCTTCTGGAGCAGCCAATCGCGAGCCAGGACGGGGAACCAATCGAGTGCGGCCACACGATCCTGGTATAAACGGACACAGAAAACACGGACAGAAAAACGAATAACGGCACCAGCCGTAACACTTGCCAAAACAGAACTTCGCATCATCGCGGTGAGATCTACGGCGGTGACCCCTTCATCCTCTGCCAGGAACCGCGGATGACGAGCTCTCCCTCACAACCCACATCGCTGCTGTCTCTCAGTCGTGTAGATTCACCTTGCGCAACATCTGGAAGATCTGAAGATGCCTGTCTGAGGATCCCACCCATCTACTTGTCCAAGCACTTCTCCTCTCAAAGTTGGATTACTGCAACTCGCTGCTGGTCAGTCTCCCAGTCTGCACAACCCCCCCTCCCCAGAGGATGTAGAATGCAGCAGCTCGCCTGGTCTTTTACCCAGACGCTCCCATGTGAGTGTGTGTGAGTGTGAGAGAGAGAAAAACAGCAAAGAGGAAGGAGGAAGGATTAAGCTTTGTGCATGCTAGGTTAAAATGGTTCAAACAATTGATTAAAACAGGTTCTCCACGTGACTAAATAAAAAGAGAATCCTTCTACTGGATATTGAATATATTGCGTGTGTGTTTTTTGTCTTTCAAGGAACTTTAGCAGTTGTTTGTTTTTTGTTGGTCATGTACAGGTTATTGCTCTGCACCATTACATAACTCTTATTTTTTGGGGGGCCTGAAGGTTGTACAAAGCTGGATATCTTATTCTGAAGAGTATTTATGTTTTTAATTCAATCTTATATTTTTATGGTTATAAACATGCATTTTAACATGGGTCTAAGGACACTAAAGGAGTCCTATAATGATGTTTTTATGGACAGGGGTTGACTGAGACCAAAATTCAGCCCTGGCATTTTCTGTCCAGACCAGCACACTACATCAGGGGTCCCCAACCTTTTTATCACCGCGGGCCGATCGACCGGGGGGGGGGGGGGGGGGGGTGAGTCCGATGCGAGCTTGCCAGCGATTCCCAAAGACGTCAGTTTTTTACTTGTTTTTCGAACTTGTGGGTTCCATTTTTTACTCTCGAGTGACCGACACTTAACCGAGAGCATCCGGTAATTTTTCGAAATAAAAGATTGTTATTAATTATCGTATTTCTTCGGCGGCCCGCGGCCTGGTACCAACTGGGACCAACTGGGACACGGCCCACGTTGGGTTAACGGCCCACCGGGACGATGCCCGGCATGCCAGATGGCCAGTCCACCCATGATCCACCCAAAAATCAAATCTACATTTTGCAAGCATCGATTTTTTTCTTTGTTTACTTGTTAAAGTAAAACATAAAGTAACTTTTATCATAAAGTTGACAAATTGGTTTGTTCAAAACTCTCTGCCAAACTCGGTGCCAAGCTAAGAGTGGACGTTAGGTTTGTCATTATGTTTGTTGAAAGTCAGTGAAAAGGTTCAGAGGACAACTTTCAGTCTGAGCAATTAATGTGAAAGGAAAGGTTTGAAGGAGTGAAGGTTACATAGCCTTAACAATACAAAAAATAACTTACATAGCAACTGCTATATAGATGTTACTACGTATCACACGTTGTCATGTTCAAATGAATCAAAAACATTCATAGGAGGAAATTGCAGTCAACCCTCAACCAGCCATTTCCTCATCCCTGCTACATGCAGCTCGGAAATAAACCAAGCAGATGGCTGTCAATCATTCTGGACAATCTGCTGTGGTTCATCAAGGGGACAGTCTATCACAGGGGTGGACAACCCTGGTCCTCGAGGGCCGCTGTCCTGAAGGTTTGAAATGTTTCCCTGCTCCAGCACACCTGATTCAAATCAAATCAGGTCGTTAGCAAGCTCCGTGGAAGCCTGATCATTATTAGCAGGTGTGCTTGAGCAGGGAAACATCTAAAACCTTCAGGACAGTGGCCCTCGAGGACCAGGATTGCCCACCCCTGGTCTATCATATCCTCCGGCCTACCAACTACCCAGGATCTAGATACTACAGCATTTGTGGATCTAGCACCACCAGCTACCCAGGACCTATCCCCAGTAGCTACCCAGGATTGAGTCAATCTAGTGATCCTGGACCCAGCTACTCTAACATGGCTGGACCTAGTATCTCTAGCTACCTTGGACCAAGTTACAGTAGCTAACCTAGGTTTAGTGGTTCTACAATGGGCCTAGCATGCCACTACATCTTCCACCACATCCTGGCTAAATACACCCTGATCCTAGTGCTATGGTGAGCTCTAGTTCCTCTGCACTTAACGGCCATCGTAGTCCTGGTCTGCCAGTCTTCCCTCCACAGCATCCTGGAGCCTATATGGGCCTTACGGGTGCAAAAACCCACATATTTGCCTTCCACAGCAGGCTAGCGTGAGCTTCAACAGGTACTACCCTGATAACCTCACCCTGTGGAAGCTAGCGCCGCAAACTGCCCTCCACCGGGCTCTAGGTCTGTCATCTCCGATGACGTGGAGATGATCTCACCCCCTCCTAGCCCGGTGATCACTGATCTTCTCGGAAAACATGGAGGTCAAGGATGACTTTCCCAGCAGCAGCAACCCTAGACTCCACCCAGAGGGATCATGGTCACGGTACGTCTAAAAAAAAAAACGACCCCCATAATTTCTCCAGAAACGTATCCCTCTAGTTGCTGCAGCTCTCCTCCCATCCGCATCTGTCGCTGCAGCACGCATGGCCTTTCATCAAGCTTCTCCTGCCGGACACAGCACCCTGCCAGCCCCGGGAAATGACCGCTCTGTAGCCAAGGCTAGAAAGAGAGGCTGAAAACCTTTCTCAACGTGTCACGTTCAATGTACGCACTCAGCATACAGTATATCCGCAACAGACCAGTACTAATGCGATAGTATAACAATCTCTTAAAAGGGTATTCAACTCAAATGCAGAAAAGAAAACTACGAGAATACTTTCCCGATCATTTACAGGTTTTCCCCTCCATCTCCTCCACTTCATTCCTATCCGATTGTCCTCGTCGTTTCCTGCCAGACCTGGTGACCAACGTGTCCCTCAAGATCGTACGGGGGCCCACCTGGGGGCCCGTGTTTCGGACCAGGGGCCCACGGATCCTTCCTCAACATTGAGCGGATCAGCGTAAAGACGACCGCCCATCGGCGTCGGCGCGTCACCGAGCTCAGAGCCGACTTCCAGCGGCCGCGACGGCGGAAGGCCTTCCCGGACGAGTCCCACGGCCCATCCGAGTCGCGGGGCGAAACCCGCCCTCTTCCGGGGAAAAAATGAACGCCAGACATTTTCCAGAAGTGAAATATTCCTGGTTATTAGACCGCAGAACAAGCCTTTCATGAGAAGCTTTACGTTAGGCTACATTTTTTTCCCCCTTTTCATTCGAGCAAATTAGTTTCGCTAATCACGCCGGTTGAATACAGCCTCGGTCTGTGTTTTCTTTGTTGCCGGCGGTAATGTCAGTTCCATGCATGCTGATGAAGGCCTTATATTTAGGCTTATGTTCATACTCATCCATGCGTGCTGGCGTGTGTGTGAATACGCCCGGACATATGAAAGGAAAAATGTGTCTCATTTCCTCAATTCACATTTGTGGGGAGGGGGTGGGGGGGGGGGGGGGGGGGGTGAACTCAAAACGTGCCAGGTATCAAAGAATCTATGGAATATCAAAGAATCTCTTTTTCTCCGCCACACTTGAGAGTGAGATTTTTGGGTTTTGTCGCTTCCCTTCGTCCTCTCCGAGGGAAGGCCATGTGTGGTTGTTCCACACCGGTGTGTAGAACATTGCTTCGTAACGTTTCCTTCCGTGTAAAGCTTCGGTCAAACGCAAAGGCGCCGGATGTTAAGGCTGACGTCTTTGGGATTCGCTGGCTAGCTCGCTCGCACCCTCTCCGGCAGACCACAGCATAAAAGATGGCCGAGGCCACCACGGAGTCCTACAAGGTCCTGAGGAGAGCGCTGCACACTCCAAAGGACCTCAATCTCCTCAGCAGGTGGAGATGACCCTGGCCCCTCTTGTAAAGTGCGTGGGTGTAATTACTAACATACTCACCCAGACCCATCGACGAAGGGAAACATTCCTTTTAGGGCGAGCCCACGATCCCTCCGCTCGTGGCTAATCCCCCTCGCTGATGACGGGGGGACCGGGGGGGGGGGGGGGGCAGCGCCGGAGGAGGACATACCTGCTCCGATTAGGGCCAGATAAGGGAACGCGGGGGGCGGGGGGCGAGGGCGCTCTTCTTCCCCCTCGGCGAGATGGAGTTACTGGTCTTCTCAAGTGGAACGCTGACCTATAAGAACAGACCGGCGGAGGAGGGGCGGTGGGGTGGGGCGGGGGAGGTGGGGGGGTTGGAGGGGGGGGGGTGGTCATCTCCGAGAAACACACACAGTGCATTAGAGGGGAGAGTCCAGGCCCATTTCCCCCTTCTGGATTACCTTGCGACGACCTGGGTTTTTAGGTCAGAGCATCCTGGACTAATAGCTCCAATTGTGGCTCTGCACTCTCCAAATGGTCCCTATTACTTCAATAGCAAAGAAGTGGAGAATTTGTGTGTGTGTGTGTTTGTGTGTTTGGGACCGCTCCTGTGCGTGCGTGCGTGTGTTTCCGCTGGCCACCGAGCCTGAGGGCGAGACGGTATCCGGGCGACGGTCCCGCCGTCTCCATGGAGACGTGTTGTGAGCCTGGCGGGGGAGGGGAGGGGGTGGGGGCAGTTCGGTACTGTTAGCGCCGGTCTCCCCTTCTAAGGTGCTAACGAGATTAAGCTAAGACACACATCTGAGAGGGGCTGGGGTGGATGTGTCTTATGAGGTCTGGTGCGGGGGGGGGGGGGGGGTGGGGGGGGGGGAGGGGGGAGGGGAGGGGAATGGGGGGTGAAGAGCGATCTTCTCTATACCATTAGGTCACAGTGTCATTAAACTGTCTATATGGTATGACCTCCATAGCTTTAGTCTATCCCAAACAGAAAAAAAACGAATTTCAAGCGGTGAGTTACGGTTTGCGGTAAAGAAATCGGAAAATCAAATGACCATCGCAACTACGAACGCATGGTAGCTAGGCCAAATAAAGCCCATGTCAAGCTTACTGGACCTTTCCCATTTCTACTGAACCACATCCAGAAATATATATATATATCTGCCCAGTTACTCTTTATGGTGTCCTTTATGACCGCACTGTAAAAGGGTTGGTAGATATAGGTAGTCATAACAATGGTATATGACTAGCAGGTCAACTCAAATGTAAAACAACATTGAGCGTGGGCATTTAACGGTCAATAAATCTCCAGGTTCGGTGTCGGACTCTCTTCGTTTCCTGCCTTCCTCGTCCGCTTCCTGGCCTCCTCCTTCCGCCCTCTTACGGCCTCGGCGAGGATCCTGAAGATTGCCGAATACGGCG